>JABUQX010052979.1:0-32500 GCA_015478945.1 Trachelipus rathkii
GAACTTTTAGCTTCACGTCAACAGAATTTACTGTACACTCACACACAGATGTTCTTGAACACGATTTATCTACACTTGCACGCTAGATGTTACCAGCACACAGACCACACCAAACAACACGACAACACGCAGCCCACAACTACCACGCTACACTCAGCTTACACATATAAACGTATAATTGTATTAATCCATTTATTATTGGTTTTTCAAACGTACATTTATCTTAACTCATGTCAAATGTAACTAAAATTATTTCAAAGTTTCTTAAAACTTCCATAATATATCAGATATCATTGATATTTGGAAGCAGGAATTTGTCTTTATTAACTGGGTTATACTTTTTTGTTTTTACTAAATAAACTATCAAGTTTAAAATAACTTTTACTAAATGATTTTATGAAATTTTTTATTAAGACATATATTTTCGATCTTAAAGCATAAATAGTAAATAGGTAGGGTAGCCCTAGCCCCTCTCATCAAGCTATGACGATTTTTGTTCTATTGACTTACTGCTTTACTATCTTTAGGCCATGTACTAGTAGTAACTAAAACAGTTCTTCTCTGTAACAAACATGTATTTAATTAAAATCTTTCTAAGTTCTTATTGACCTTAACATTTATTCACTTAATTTATATATTGTACTCGGATGTTACTAAAGACTTTTAAGTTTATTTAATTAGGGTTTTCTTTATTATATAGTTATTATTATTATTATTTATGGTCATTGACATCATACGAGAAGAAACAAACCTGGGCTGCTTAAGATAGCAAGAAATTAATTGGAGTTTGTGGTAATTTAGGATAATCATTTTTGTAACCGCGGGGCGTTTAAGCTCTAATCCAGGTCAATATATTTAAACTGCTTTTCTGTAAAATGTGGGTGCATAACTAGTTGGGACTAAATTAGGCCTTGATGGCCTTTTGTAGACGGGCTAGGAATTTAAAAGTCCAGTTACTCCATAGGTCAAAAGGTTAATTCGTATAGAAGATATTGTTATCTTATTTTATAATATAATTTCACACTGAAACATGGCTGGATCGGTAACATCCTTTAAGCAGGTAAAAAGGGAATGTTTTCTTACTTGTGATTGGTCGGGTAATCCTTATTCTTATATGACTCGTTGTGATGGTCGGAATTTATTTTATTCGTGTTTGAAAATAACTTTGTTTTAAAACTTGTATTTGAGCAGGTGTGTGTTTTATTATTTTTTAGACCCAGACTCATTTTAAAATCATAGTCTTTTAAGCTGTAAAGCGGGTGCACAAGTTATCTGATTCGTATTAAAGTGTTTTTATTTTTACTAAGTGTATATCATTTTTATAATAAAAATACTTAAATTGAGGAATAATTATTAATTTCACTCGAATAGATATTTTAATTACTAGTTCATTAACTAAGCAAGGAGCCTCAGCATGAGCCGTGCATCCGCCAAGGCAGCAGCCGCAGCTCCGCTGGTACGTCGACGCGTCCGCGGCCCGCCGCGTGCGCCGCAGGGCGCAAATATTTCGCGCGTAGCTGAGCGCCGAGTGGCGGCAGGCGCATATTCGTGTCGGCGAATATTGATTGTGTATGAGCGACACAAGCTACCCCCAGCGTCAACGCGCATGCCATCACTCAACAACACACAACACACTGGCTGAGCCCTCGTCACACCCCAGCACACACGCTCACTCACTTACACATACATATTTTAGAAACATTTATTTTTATTTTACTATTATACTTAGTGTTTGGTTACTTCAGGCATTGGTTATTATTATTTAGAGACTACACACACGCACACATACACAACACACCGCCACACAACACGACCGCACACGCCTCGCACACACAGGCACAGCAACGCACGCACTCACTTACACCTATAACGTATAATTTATTAAAATTTATTTTTTATTTTATTATTATACTTAGTGTTATTTCACTTCAGGCCGTATTGTTATATATTATTTGAGACACAATACCACACACGACAACACAGTATACGGAACACACACACTCACATGCACCTCACTTACACATATAGCGTTATTTATTAAACGATTTTATTTTTTATTTTTATTAAATACTAGTGTATTATTTACTTCATGCCTATTATCGTTTTATTATTTGTAACACCATGCAACACTCACACACACGGCACATACACACACCACACACACATATCACATACATACACACTTACACATACGCCCAACCACTAAGCGATTTTGTGTTGGATCTCAGTGTTGTCCTCACTTTGATGGCTCAGTTTTGTTGGCTCAAAATTGAGGCATCAAAACTGAGGCATCAAGTTGAGGCCCTCGAACATGAGACGTCAAAGTTGAGGGCATCAAAAGTGGGCATCACAAGCTTGAGGGCATAACTATTCGAGTGGGTTTGGGGTGGGTATGTGTAGTGTGTTGTGTGTGTGTGTGTGTGGTGTGTGTGTGTGTGTTATGTGTGTGTGTGTGAGTGTGTGCATGTGTGGTTTAATAATTAATCACATCTCAAAGATCCTTAATTGGACGGTATAATAATAAATAAAAATAGAAATGTTTTAATAATTGCAAACGCTATTTTATGTGTAAGTGAGTGGTGCGTGTGAGTGTGTGTGTGTGTGTGTGTATACGTGTGTGTGTGTGTGGTGTGTATGTGTGTTCTAAGATATAATCACCTAGGCATGAAGTAACTAACACTAAGTATAATAATCTAAAGTAAAATGGTTTTCTATTATTACGGTTATGGTGAGTGAGTGTGCGTGTGTGTGTCGGTGTGTGTGCGAGGGCGCTGTGTTGTGTGTGTGTGTGTTGAGTGTGTGTGTAGGTTGTATGTGTGCGTGTGTGTGTGTAATGTGTGGTTTCTAAATAATAATTACGCGCGGGAATATTGCGCTGGGCGCAGCGGGCGTAGGCTTGCGGAAATATTGGCTGGGGGCGCACGCGGCGGGCGGGGAGGCGGCGGGACGCCGAGCGGGTGCGGGGTTGGCTGCTTTGCGGGTGGGTCATGCTGGGCGATGGTGGTTAGTTTATGACTAGTGAATGTAATTCTTATTATTTAGTGAATTAATAAATTATTCCTTCAACTTAAACGTCAACTACTTTAGATTAAAACTCTGTAATTTTAATAGCTTTTAATCGAATCAGATACTTGTGAACCGCCTTTACGAACGCTAAATGACTATGATTTTAAAATGAGTTTGGGTTGTGTTGTCACACTGCACAATAGTTTAAAGAAAAAGTATATTTTCAAAGACGATAAATATTCTCGACCATCACATACGAGGTCATAGTAGAGATTAAAGGATCCGACCAATCACAAGTAAGGAAACATTTCCTTTTTACCTGCTTAGAGGATCTTAGGTTAATATGTTTTGTTTGAATATATTTATAAAAATAAAATAAAATGATTTTGTCTATACGGGATTCCTTTTGATGGTATTGAGGATTATGCCCGTTCAAAGGTTATCCTAAATTTAGGCCTAAATTTAGTTCTAACGTAGTTATTGCACCACATTTTACAGAAACGGTAGTTTGGAAATTATTTTTTGACCTGGATTAGGCTTAAAGCGGTTTTGAGTATACAAAAAGGTTATCTAAGTTGACTAAGTGTTTTTCGGGAAGAATGTATAGCAGATTGAGAGGTCAGTTTCGGTATCTTAGGCCTCGTGTGCGGGTTGTTGTGTTTTTGGATGGTTGTCAAGTGATAAACATTCTAATCTAATAATGAATTAATAAAGACACCTAATTTTTAAAAAACTATCAAATAATTTTAGTTAACAGTAGATGAATAATATAAATGTAAGGGAATAATTGTTATTAACATTTGAATGAATTATTTAATAAAATACATGTTATGTTAGGAGAGAGAACTTATTTTTGTTATTTTATACTTATTCATGGCTAAAGATGATGTCAAAATTATTCATTTTTCATACAAGAAAAAAAAATAAAGGTTTGGGGGAGAGGGAGTGGGAAAAAAAAAATTTTTTTTGTAGAAAACAGCTAGGGGTGCTAGGGCTGACTTACTGATTTAGCTGATTTCGTTGCTTTAGGTACGTAAATAATATGTTTTTATAAAATTTATAAAATTTAGTAAAAGTTATTTAAAAAATTTATTTGTTTAAAATTTATAAACAATAAAGTATTAACAGTTATATAATTCTTGTTTCCAGATAATGATTGATTTATATAGAAGTTTTAAGAGACTTTGAAGTATATATTTTAGTTTTTTGATGACTAATGTACAGTAGGTTTAGGAGCATTAAACCTAAAATGTTTTAATAAATTATACGTTTATATGTGTAGGTGAGTGTGCGTGGGTGTGTGTGTGTGTGTGGGTGGTGTGTGTGTGTGTGTGTGTGTGTGTGTTCTAAAAAATACTGTGTGTGTGTGTAAAGTCTTGCAAGACATTTGTGCACAAGTAAATAGGTTAATACATTTCTTCCCTATTTAATAATTATTATTATTATTATTTGCAGATATGTAGTGAAATTTCAAAGGTCAATAAAGAAAGAAGAGTCTGAATAATTCACAAATTAAAGGGGACGTCTCTATTAAGTTATAATTACTATAATCCCTTAATATATGTGGGAAATAATGTCACAAACTTAATGTAATCATTAATAAAGCAAAATAAAATATTTTTATTAATAACCTAATTTTTAACAGTAGAAAAATAATTAATTAATATATAGTAATCGATGACCGAGGAGGAAATATATCCATTTTTGCAATTTAAAAAGGGAAATAAGAAAAGAATGTAAGAATAGAAAAATAAAGTATACATAAATTGAAAAGGTGAATCTAATTCGTGTTCCCTATTTAAATACATATTCTCAGGTTTTATTCATAATAATGATAAACATCTTTGTGTATACAGTGTTATGCATAACTGTAATTGAATATAAATAATGCAAATAGAGAGATATTAAAGTTAAAAAGAAATCTATTAAGAAGAAACCAACAAACAAACTAGTCGAATTATCTGCTATTCGTCATTAACCTGAAATGTTTGTGCCAATTTTATATGAAATTAAAAATTGACATTTTTATACTTTCAAAGTAAAATTTTAATGTCAGAAAAGCTGAAAGCCTTAATGTAGATATAAAGAATTTGTTTAATGTGGCTATTTCTTACTAATTTAAATTTCTCTTTTTTTCTAAAGAAGAGTCAGATAATTTTAAAATGATTTTTAATAAATATTTTTTTAATTAAAGAATTTAATAATATAATTTAATCATATAATAATAATATAATAATAGTGAATATAATATATGAATGTATAATAATAATAAAATTAATAATTAATAATTTATAAAATAATAAATAATTAATTAATATTATTAATAATCATAATTGTTTTATATTAATATTCAATAATTAACAATAATAATTAATAATAATAATAATACTTAATAAATAATAATAATATAATATAATATTTATTATTATATTATATGATTATTATTTTAATATTATTAATATTTTTAAATATATTATTATCAATTATTCTAATTTATTATTATTATTCAATCATTATTAATTATAAATCATAAAAGAATTATAGATAATAATAATAATAATAATATATAATAATAATAATAATAATAATAATAAATAATAATAACGTATTTATTTTTAGTATTTTTATTATTTATTAATTATTATTATTATTATTATTAGTTTAATTATTATTATATATTAATTATTATTAATATTTTATTTCTTTATTATTATATAAAAAATAAATATACAGATAAAAAAAAGAATTATGAAATTATTTTTAATTAATTTCTAATAATAACAATATTTACACTTTTAATCAAAATAGGTAGCACTTTATATATGAGTAGGGCTACAGTACGCACACGTAACTGTTGACAAAGAAAATTTATCATTATTATATATTTATATTATATATAATCAATTTATAATAATAATAATTAAATAATATAATATAATAATAATATATAATATATATAATATTATATAATGATTTTTATTATCGTAGGGTAGATAATAAATATAATAATTTAGAGGAGAGTATGAGATAATTTATTAAAGGTAGGTATAATATATAAATAATAATAATAATTATTGATTTTGATAATTGATAATGATAATGATATATGATAAAATAATAATAAATATAATATTAATACTATATAATTATAATCAATAATAATAATAATATAATATATAATAATAATATATATATTAATAATATTTATTATTATTATTATTATTATTATTATTATATTATTATTATTATTATTTTATTATTTTAATTATTATTATTATTTTATAAATTAAATTATTATTATTATTATTATTATTATTTATTTAATTAGAATAATTTAAAATCATAAAAATAATTTAATGATAATAATTAAATAATAATGGAATAATATAATAATAATAATAATAATATTAATAATAAATATAATAATAATAATAATTATTATAATTATTGATTATTATTATTATTATTATTTTATTATATAAATTATATTATTATTTATTATTATTTTTATTATTTATTATTTATTATTTTATTTTTTATTATTATTATTATTAATAATATATAAATAATTAATATAAATAATTAATAATAATAATAATAATTAAATAATATATAAATTAATAATAATATAATGAATATATAATAATAATACATTAATAAATAGTAAATAGTAATTGGGAGTCCGGGAGTCGGGAGTCCGGGGTAGGGAGTTCGGGAGTCGGTTGTTTTAAAAATCGACTCTGGGAGTCGGGAGTCTGGTATATGTTTGTAAAATCGGACTCTGGGATGATCGGAGTCTGGAGTCGGGATTTATTTTTTTTCGTGAACTCAATCTGATATATATATATTATATATAATAATATATATATATATAGTATATATATATAATTATATAATATTAATAATATTATATATATATATATTAATATTTATAATATTTAAATATATATATATATATATTTATATATTTATAATATATATATATATATATTATATATATATTAGACTTATATATTATATAATTTTATTTTTGATTTTATTTATATTAATATAAATATGTAGTATATATATACATATTATATAATAATTAGTACTTCTCATCACTCGGCACACCCTAAACATATACATATATACTATCTAGGTTTCATAAAATTAAGTGATATGGATACTAATATGATATATAATATAGTATATATCTATAAACTTAAGTAATAGGTTATATATTGGAAATTTAATTTTTAGTATAGTTTAAGTTTAGTGAAAATGTATACATACTTTATTATGTATTTTTTTTATATATAGGGTGTCTCAAAAAAATATACTAACACATTGACTAATTTTTTTTGTTTTTTTCAGGTGGCACTACTAGTTGGCAGTAAATTGGTTAAGAATAATCAACTTGCTTTCAGACGCAGAAGGTTTGTCACTTATGCATATCTAGGACACGGAAGCCAAGGAAAGTGTGCAAAGAACGGTCAAAGTGAAGGGGTTTCCGCATAAACAAGCACGAGCGAGACGCCGAGGAATAATCGCTCCGCGCATAGAAAGAGAACACTTAATTAGGTGAATGACAGTAATTGGTAAACCTGAGTTCAAACGTCAAACAAGTAAAACGCTTGGACGACCACGGACAATCTCCAAAACCATGCAGAAGAATCCGTTCACGAGAGCAGGTACAGAACCTCATCCGATCCCCAACAGAATCTCTACGACAACGGTCGTGAGACACACTCTAAGATAGCGTCCATCGGCATTTTGAGCGTCTACGCTGGAAATGCTACGTACAAGACTATCATGCTTTCAAACGAAGACGATTCGGCCGGAGACTTTCATTTTGTGAATGGACCTGGCTAAATGTGCCAGAAGTGGAAGGGTTTCCACCAAATTGTCTGGAGCAATGAGATGGGGGATGTAGACATTGAATATAAAAGTGGCATCGATTAATATGCACAAAAATAATAGATACAAAGTAGTGATATCTGGTATAAATCCATAGTTAATGAAGCTGAACACATATAAACTTCCAAGGGTAACTGTGTTTGGTAGTTGGAGTATTTTCAGATAATTAGGATCATATAAGAACGTAATTATTTTTTTTTTTATAACATGAGTCTGCGACTCGATGGGGAGCGTAGTATCCGCAAGACGACATATAGCTGGTAAAAGGAGTAGGTCGGTCACCCTTGACGAGAGTTGTTGGAGTGATTATGGAAGTGATTTACTTTCAGCAGATATAAACGCACTATAGACGGAACACGATCGATGTCAGAAGTCACGCACTACATGGCAGCATTTGTCTCGAGAGCAACTAATCGCACTGACGAGGGGTAGCTATTCTGATACATTGCTCTAGAAGATACTCCCAGAAATCCGGAACGCGACAGTGCAAGGAAAATGACTACGGCGAACGAGTCCAGCTTGAGGACAATCACATGCTCAACAGTAGAAGATTGCTTTTTACTGGGGGTACCTTCGAAGGACGAAGTCTAGTCCGCTCATTAATAGAGACGAACGGTAAAATTGCATTGAAATTGGAAATTGAAACGGAGAACCCCATGTCGCGACATCTCCAAAGGTGCGTATTCGTGCTCGTTTGCGATCCATTGTGTGCGTTGCGACTTCTTGATTCGCGTATCAGTTCTGTGTTTACGAGAACAGTGAGCCGTGGTCATAGGATGTTATATAGAGACTAATTTGTCGAAACGCTGATCTTTAAATACTCATGTATGTGTCATGTAAAAGTTCACAGTGAACTGTATCATAGCCTATGTGTAATGAAGTATAGATTTTTGGAGATTAGTCTTTCCAAAGTGTTAGTGACAAGCCAATAGGGAGGGTGTATTTTGAGACCCGCTGCTATATAATAAATATAGCTATAATAGAAAGTCTTTAACTACTATATATAATACGAGCAAGCGTGTACTTATATACTCAGTATCGAATATGAGAAGGATAAGTAACTCCATTCATACTAGTATCATATGATCTCCATTCTATATAATATAATAGTATTACAGGGTGTTCAAAAATAATGTAATAACACTTTGAAAGACTATACAAACTTCATATACTATACAAACATAACTGTCACTCTATAGCAAACATAATATATAGGTACTATATACATTTATATCTCATAATGTTATTTCATGATTATACCTATGTATATACTCTATAGCATAATATCACTATATATACGCTATAACCTATTAAATATACACCCTATATCTATATTATATATATAATATGCGTGTGTGTGTGCCGTGTGCGGTGCGCGTGCGTGTGCGTGTCAGCCGTGTGCGCTGTGCGTAGATGAGCGTGTGCGTGTGCGGTGGAAAGCAAACTCTCTAGATGAAACCCTCTTTTAAAAACAATCAATCACTCGACGAACTCTTTACACAACGAAAGTGTACTAATCGACACACAAATGGACTATCCCTACAATCAGCACTCAATTAAACTAAATACCTCAGCTTTCATGTTGTGGATGCTCAATGATTGACCCTTTCCTTTATCACTACCTTATAAAAAAGTTACTCGTCACTGTTTTTCTTTGCCGGTTCTTCCAGATATTATGGATCTATACACCTCGTGCAGCAACCGCTTTGTTATTAACACAATCTTCCATATCTGAGTTGCAATCAAATCTCATCCTCATTAATTAATCCATTTCGAGAGTAGTATAACACAAGTACTGGATGATCTACTGTACCATTTATTATTCAAGAGTCTACCTAGGTACCTATTAACCCCACTTCCTCATACTAATTTCCTCATATTTATATATATATTATATCCCAACTGAAATAATACTAACCTATATATCCTCTATACTTATATTTCAGTATAACGATATCTCTATTATATATAATAGATTTGTATCAGCTAATTATACTATATATATATATATATACTTCAAAATTATCTGTTTTCTTCAGACCGCATTAAATTCCGCGCAAAGAAAGCACTCTCTCCATATCCTGTCAAGACGTGTAACTCTTCCATCTGTCTACTCCCAAGTGTTGAATGGATGGACGTTAGTACTAATACCTAGGTGATAAGATAATATATAGTACTGATATAAGCTAATATATATATATATATATATATATTTATATCTATATTATATATATAATACTATATATTAGTATATATATAACTCATAAACTCACTCTAATTATGATCTTCATATGCAGAAAAGGGGTAAGTACTCCCTCATATATACTTATATATATTATTATATATCTATCATAAGTTACGCCTTAGGGTTATAAGCTGAGAGATAATTTACAATAAAATCAAAATATTGGCATTAGAGCGGTCATTAATATTAATTTTTATTCTATTTTCTTTTTGGTTATAATAGGTACTAATTCACTGCTAATCAGCCACCTATATAAAAACTCTTAGCTAATATCGCCAGTACACATATAATTAGTTAAATCGTGTCAATGAGGGCGTGTGAGAGTATTAATCTAATATAACGGAATATCGGGCATATAGTGTCAGTTGCGGTATAGTATATCAAAAGAATCAGCAGCTAGCAATATTCTATTACTCACTAATATATAACTATTATAATATTACTACACTCATATTATTTATATATCATATATATATATATTATATATATTCGTAGATTCGATAGGGCTATAATTTTTGTAAAGTTTTAAACCCGTCCGTTTATATGTCTTTTTTTTTTCACATAAAAAAACAAGCATTGATACAAGCCCATCTGATTAAGATAAATAACGGCCAGGTTACATCCAGTACACCTTCCAGCGTTTTTTTCCACCAGTCGTTATAAATCTTATTGTAATCGTGAATAGGAACCGATACATCTTAATGAAAAGCTTATTTCATATCTATATGTATAAATATATTGAGTAACAAAGTGATAATTAGTAATAGCTACTATATATATTTTATAATATATTAATATATATATACTACTTTTATATATATATTATATAAATACAATGTAGACTATAGAAGTATACATGATATAATGAACTCAAGTTTCACCTATATATTATATATTATATTTATATATATATATATATATAAATCGTATATATATACTATAGGTCAAATAAAGGTGAGAGTGACATAATAGTGCAAGACTACATAGTAGTACGTACATCCTCTATCATATACCATAATCTATAATAATACTATAATATAAGTAAGAATTATGCTCAATATAGTAGTACCTACTATTATACTATATTCTATTATATATATATCTATATAGGTGATCTGAAGTAAAGAGCCAATGTAAATATTTAGTTAATTAACTAAAGAGCTATACTCTCGCCTGACTGTATTTTCCTGTAAATAATGGAGAAATGGTTTCAGGCCGCCTTTCCCCTGTTCTGGAGAGTCGCAAGCTTTTCAAAAATTTTCCAGTTTGGTTTCCGCAATATAGTGTGTTTCAAGCAACTGACACCAAAAAGGACCTCAGTAGGCCTGGGGACTCGCCCAATCGCTTTCGGTATTTTAGAGATCGATTATTGTACGCGCATAAACTACTAACCTTGCGGGGTGCAGGTTCTACTGGCAAGCTTCTATGACACTTGAAAAAAGCTTACGACACAACGTGAGGACTGGTTTTCTTCGTGTTAAAACTCCTAGGCGAAGTACGTTTCGGTGGACAAAAACCTCTTTTCTTTCTAAGTGTAAATGCCATCACCTGTCAAAATCGATCATCCAGGTTCGGTGCTCTTCTGTGCTGACTGTGCTCATTCCCTCGTATTAAGTATGATGATAGTGCTGGATAGAGAAGAGGGTTCCCGAGCCAGAGGTGCTGGTTATCACGTGAGTCATAATTGCTAATTCGCTGTACTAGGCTCTCCACAAAGGATTTAAAATCGACATCGTTATTCTATCCCCACGCGTGGTCAATTTTTATTTCTATGTTGATTACCTTGCGTTTATATATAAGCTGGCACCAGATTGGGCCTTTTCTTGAAACGGGGGGCCAACTTTTTCAAACTAGCCCTCTAGTATTTGGAAGAATGGTTCAAGCACTCAGTGGGGTAGAGCTCAACATCGGCTTCTCGCGATTTGGTGTATAGAATACCGTACCCCAAAACATCAGCGGTGCTTTTAAGAAAAAGGTTAGGCAGTGAGGAGACTCTGCCACACATCTAGCTATGCCTAGGAAAGCACTACCACCTTAATTGTGTGGCCAATCACCTAGCTCAATGAAACAGCTAAATATTCCTCTTACGAATCATTCAAGAAGACCACCTACTATAGCACGCATAATGTAACTCCTCAAACGACTTGTCATCGGTGCTTGACCTGTACGTCATTTGCCTTCAAAATCTTGAGAGCTGACCGCAAGTCTGCTTTTGGTCTTTATAATAGCTCTGGATCACCGAGTCTAAACTTTAGACTATGGGCTTTGTCGTGAAACTGGTCAGGCTACGCCCTATATAGCTGGCTGAAACGTGGTGACACCATGACAAGCGGTATCTTAAGAATCCCAGTGCTGATTCAGCACCCCCAAATGAGGGATCGTATTTCAACCGGAGCCTTCAGTCGTCGAAACTCGGGTGAGCACGAGTTCAGTCTAATTGATGCCACTCTCTTCTTCGAAGGGGAATACATCATGTGCACAAGTTTTCTTGTTTTCAAACACCAATACGTCTGCTCTGACACGATGCATTGCTCAGAGTGGAGAACTTTCAGAATCTGAACATTAACTCAGGCATTCAATTGCAACACGTTCATAAACATCGGCTTAATTCTCTCATTACCATACCCTTCTGCAAAGGGGTGCCGTACTTGTATACACTATCGCTTACTCGAAGGAAGAGTAACCACCTTTGGCCTCTTACGCGTCGCTCCCACCCATATTCTTATCTTGAGTCGCTGGAACATTCTCTCCAAATCTGGTGGACAGCATGATGCCACTCATGTTAAAGTTAAGGGATCATTTCGTCTCATTCCGTTAGTTTTGGTCAATCGGTGTTTAACTCCAGTGTTTTTATGACCGGCTCAAAATGGAGACGTTTGTGGGCATCTGCTGTAATTTCCTGACACCAAAACTAGGCCGAATTCTGACGCTGACAGGCCACAGAAACCGATGACTACACAAGTTCCGGCATCGGGGAGGAAGGTTGGGATGTTCCTCAACTTCACCTTCTCCGTGAAAATAGAACTCGCTTCTGTCACCATTATCCTCTACGCTGACAAAGCTCCTGCCATAAATGCAGTATTTTAGTAACCGACGAATTGCGATGCTCGATAATATGGATTCGCCTCTTCTCGCCATCTCCTTCCTTAAAAGCTGCACACTAACTCTCACTCTAATATCCATTTATTCAGATTCGCAAGTCTTTCGAGCGCCCTCCCAGGCGCTAGCACCCCAGTATTACTTGAACCAAAAAACAATAACATGGTTACTGAGCCGAATACTAATCTAACATTTTATACTCTGCCTCGTAAACTAGGCTTCACTCAAACTCCGTAAATCAAGCAAGAACCACACAAAGATGCACGAAGTTAATGCTCCTGAAAGAATGGCTACGCCCATCCCATGTATGGGGTCAACTTGAGGGAACTTGCACAGAGTGAGCGAGATAAGAAAGGCCAAAGTGGAGATCTCTGTATTTACGGTGTGCGGAGGCTGCTTCTACCAAAGGTTCAGGCCCACAATTACCGGGGATGTGCTGCGATAGATGATATGTGGACGGACAGAAAGTGTTCTCGCTGCTACCCTGCGACTAGAATATAATGCTTGCTCTCGCACGCAAGGTTTCGGTCTTGTTGGCAGGAGGAGATGGACGAGTGATCAGTAGTAGAGAGTAACTTAGTAAATAATTAATATATATGAATGGCCAGTACACAATGTGAAATTTAGTGATCTTCTTTCACTAGACGAAAAGCGCTTGTAGTAAGGTGATACTTGACTACGCATCCGTATTTGGTCACACCAATAATATCATCTAGTCTCACTATAATGTCAGCGACCTCTGACTGTCACTTAATCTGTAAAATTTTGCCGTAGCATATCACCGCTAATATGTTCGACATATTCTCATGTAATTGTCCCAACCTTGGATCTACTTATTCGCCGTCGTCATTTCCTACTTTATGATGTTATAATATATAAACTCTATCTTAAAAAATTGACCCATATCTTATCTGAATCTTCTCCACACTTATATATATATATTATAATACTATTATCTCTTTGTATCTATCCAAGAAGGAATATTATTTACATATATGAATTTTGTTATGTAATATTTGGTATAAATATTTTAATATAATGAATAATAGTAATATAATTTTTAAATAATTTTAATTTTATTATTTACTTTTCACTGTAATATATTGACTTTGCATTCATTTTCCTCACTGACATATTCATAAAAATATGTTACATGTCATGGAACTAACCTTAGATGTTGATTTTTTCAGTCAGAATGCCTATCTCTATTGTGAAGTCATATACGTGGTGGGTCCTGTAACATTATATGACTCAAAAAAAATAAAATATAATTATTATTATTATATATATGTTAATATATTATATATATATATTATATATATATATAATATTATATTTATTCATTTATATCATTTTATTACTTTCTAATTTATATATATACTCTATACTTTACACGCCCTATATAATACTATATATATATATATATTATATAATAATTATATATATTATATATATATATTAATAGGTATGAATCAACAGGTTGTTTTTTTTCTTTGTTTTTTTTATAGTTAAAATATTAGAGCCAGTGTGGTTTTTTTTTTATCAATTAACTTTATTTTTTTTTGTTTATACACTTTTTAGAAACTAAATAACGTTTCTGTTTCAATTAACCCATCAATCTTTAAAGACATGCTTGAAAAAGTGTCATAAGAAGAGTAAAAAAGCTTAGGACGATACACGAAATGCATTTAATAATTATCTAAAAGATTAAAGCATTTATATTATGTAATAATTATTATTATAAAGTTAATAAATAGTTTCTTTGTTTATGTTGCTATAAAATTTTAATATGATAGATAAAGCTGCATTTCCGAATGTAGTCAAGCGTTTTGGAAGACATTTGGCTTTTAGTTTCCCCAGAGCCTGAATTGACTACAATGACGTCTTTTAATTTCTCATTTTGACCGTCTATACTGTAAAGAAGAACTAGTTGCCCTTTCATCTCTCCGTCAAACGAAAATTCAACATGAAAAAGAGCCTGACTACAGAGGGCTCAAACATAAAGAATATTACATAAGTAAGTCTCAAACTCTTGATCTTATTTGTTTCTAGAAGTCATATGCGCGGGTCTTAGGAAGTTATCCAAGTTTAACATTCCCTCAACTTTTGAGGGAGTCGGAATTTTTCTTACTACATGACCTCATAGTATTTATATATATATATATATAATATATATATTATAATTATTATATATATAATAGCTACCTATTATATATACCTATACATATAATATATATATATATATATTTATATCCAAATAACCTATTTTCTTCAATGCAACGACAAAGACACGTACTACACAAATTCCCTGTCACAATCTTTTTCACTGTAAATGTTATGGCAGATTACGATATATATATATATATATATTTTTATATATATATACTATATATATATATATTATATATATATATATATATATATATATATATATATCTTAGTATATATATAATATTATATATATATAGTGAGTCGGGAGGAACGGACCAAACCGGAGAGAATTGTCAGGGCTTAATAAGTGTGAAGGGAATTTTGATGTGGTTTTTGGCATCGAAAATTATTTCATTCTGTTTTCCATTTTATGATTAGCGTAATGTACAAATAAACAAATTTCATATATTAAAGTTTGAAAAAGTGAACATATTGATATTTTTTTTTCTATTATCCATCATATCAAATTTTCAAGGCTTGTATAGTCGGGGCGAGATCAAATAGTTTTTTTATCCATATTTACTTAATTTTATTTTCTGCAATAATTAAAGAAAATTTTTACAAAAATTTCCAAAAATTTCTGTTTTTTCTATAAAATTTGTATCCAAGACCAAGTTCAAACTACTGCATATATAGAAGTTATCTAAATAAAAATGGTGATCTCCCTTTGACTAAAATGTTCTGAAAATTTCCATTGCAGATCAGATAAATAGGAAAAGTATCCCTATTTTCAAGTTTTGAAGCACAAAAGAAATAGTATGGTTTCTGAAAATCGACCAATGCTCAGATATGGGGTCAAATATCAATCCTCTCCAACACTTCTTAGATTAATAATCCAATCTTTATATATTTCAAGTTTGAAGTCATTTTGAGAAAAAATTGTAGGATGAGTTTTGACAAATATAAAAAACATAGATCTTCAAAAATTGAAAATACCAAAACACAATGACCACGGACACAGAAAAACTCGAAAACGACGTTTTAGACGTCTAAAAAAGCTAACAGTTTGGATGTTCATGTGGTCAAAAATCGGCTTGACAAAATTTCGAATTTTATATCCATTTTAGGAGGGGGGAAATTGGGCTCAGTCCGAAGCAATAATTGAGGGCACGCTCCAGTTATTGCCTCGGGCTAAGCCCAATTTCCCCCCCCCCCCAAAAAAAAAATGGACATAAAATTAGGAATTTTCAGCCAAGATTTTGACCAATACATAACTGTGCTTTTTCTGACGTTAAAACGTCGCTTTTCCGTGTGTTTTTCTGTGTCTGTAGTCATTGTTTTGGTATTTTCAATTTTTGAAATCTATGTTTTTTGACATTTTTCGTCGAAACTCTCGTACATATTTTTTTTTCGAAATGACTTCAAACTTGAAATACACAAATATTGAATTATTATCTAAAAAGTTTTGGAGCGGAATTTTGATAGTTGACCTATCTGAGCATTGGTGATTTTCAAAACCTACTATTTTTGGGTTTTTAATTGAAAAATTGGGATTCTTTTATTTTTTTAACCGACTGCATGAATTTTTCAGAACATTTTGTAGTCGGAGGAGATACACATTTTTTATTTAGATTATTTCTTTGCATATGCAGTATTTTTGGATTTGTTCTTGGAAAAATTAAAAAAAAAAAAAATTTATGGAAATTTTTCTAAAATTTTCTTTTGAGAATAAAGAAAAATTATCTAAGGAAAAAAGATGTATCTCTGCCGACTATACAGCCTGAAATTTGATGTTGATCGGAAAAGTAGAAAAAAATATATATATTTACTTTTTCAAACGTTTAATGTATGAAATTTGGTTTAATTGTCATTGCGCTATAAAATGAAAACAATAAAATCGGATAGCAACAAATAAGTTTTTTTACATTATTATCCTCTGTACAATCCGCTCCTGGAGTTTTGGTCCGTTCCTCCCGACTCACTATATATATATATATGGTAGATATGTATATAAATTTATATATATAATTTTATATATATAATTTATATATATATATATATATTATATATATATCTATATATATATATATATATATATATTATATATATATATACTATATATATATAATATATAGTGATCGTGAAGTTTTTTTCAAGGCTGTTTTTTCCGTTTTAAATTAAATGTTTTTTGTAATGAAAAATTGCGCTCATTGGAAAAAAACGTTAAATTTTTATTCATTTTTTTTTTGCCTTGTTGGTCTTTTAATCTAATTGTAAACCTATAAAATAAATTAAGCCTAGTAATATATATAATTATATATATATATATATATATATATTTATATAATATATATATATTATATAATATATTATACTATAGGTGTTATATATATATATATATATATATTATATATATATATATACTATATAATATATATGATATATATAATATAGAATATATATATAAGCATATATAAATATTATATATATATATATTTATATTTATATATATATAATATATTATAAATGGGTATATATATATCTATATATATATATAATATATAATATATATATTATATATATATATATATATATATATTATATATATTATATATATTATAATAATATAGTATATATATATATATATTTAATATTTGAGTCAATGGCAGGACCCACCACGGCCCCCCAAAGAATCGTGTTATAGGAGGACTGAAGGTTCACAAAAAATTTGTAGTGACTAGGGGTTGGGAAAGGAAAAAACAAGCTCGTTTTTTCCGAAAAAAAAAACCGTTTTTTTCATGAAAACAACAGCCCTGAAAAAACGACGTAAAAATTTGGTTTTTTTCGTTTTTTCAATTAAGTTGTGGAATTTTACATGTTTTGAACAATTTTTATTATAAGTTAGCAAATTATGCCTTTAATTTGGAACTTTTTTGGTTCCAATTTCTGGAAGGCCCTGAGTTTGTGTTCAAAATTTTTATGGGGTTTTCCATATTTTTATTTTAATATTCTGATTTGGCTATTCATATATTTTGTTTGTGGCTTTAACTTAATGTATGCTTGCTCTGTTTCAGATTACAGTACATTTTTATCATAATTATTTTTATTTTTAAGAAATGCCACGTGCAAAAGTCGTGTGACTGTACTTTTTTAAGGAACTAAAAGGTAGCAAAGGCCTCGCATGAAATGTAACTTTTGTTGTGTAGACGTTGCCAAAACTAGTATTTATTGCTCAATCTAGAACTAGGAAATTCTGAAATTTGCCAACTGAAGAGAGATGATTATGCTAAGGCAGCTAAAGCTTAAGAGTCCTGTTTGCCCCTGCTCCTTCAACCCACTGGTCATTACTCACACGATACTTCCATATCGACTCTGAGATAGACTTATCAGTCTATCAAAATTCATTTTTGCTCATCAAACTGATGAGCCCAGTGATAATGACTTGACCAATTCATCCACAGTAGTATACATGAGGATCGGAATGCACTTATCTAACCACAAACCACAAAACTGATAAGGAGGCGAAGAATAGAGAGACTTCAAAGGATGCCGCCATAAAGGTCACTTCAAAAAGTGACCGCAAGCCGAAAAAGGTCACCTGAGGCTATAGGCTATATTTTATAGGCTATATATTATATAGGCTATATTTTATAGGCTATATTCTAGCTTCTAGCACGTGCCGACCTATATTGTAGAATACACCGGTCTTAGTGTCTAACCCTAGGTTATTGGGTACGGGGAATTGATTGGTGTATATTAGAAGGTGCTAGGTGCTTCCTTCTATGAAGTTTTACCCTAACCCCCTTTTCCTAGACTTTTTCTAGATGACATGTCCTAACGTCATAGAATACACCGGTATTAGTGCCTACCCCTAGGTTTTAGGGTACGGGAGTCGATTGGTGTACATTAGAAGGTGCTAGGGTGGTTTCTTCTATGAGTTAGTATCCCACCCCCTTTCTTAAGCCTTCTAGTGCGATATATTCGTATATATTGCTGGAAAATTTTCCGATTTTGTATCGATAGTAATATTTCGACACTGATGAATCGATTTCCTGTGGTTACAACGAACGTCACTCCTACAGAGAGTTAGTATTAGATTTACCTACCCCCCTTTCTACATTTTTGTTTCTTGAGTATGAAGGCCGAGTCGGTGTCTGTCTAAGTATGTTGTTGAGGTATGCGAGTCGATTGCCGCTATTGCCGAGCATGACGTTTTCAGCCATTGCGGTTTTTAGAAAACGCACCTACATCGTTTTTCGGATGGCGTGACTGAGCGATTCAAAAACTATCATGACGGGTGTCAAAACAGGGGTAGAATGTCTCCAAAATAAGATTCCCGTAGCTTACTTTCCCGAACGCATAGTCCCAGGGCCCCAGCCGGGGGTCATTTATTGGGCAAGAAATGACCCAAAATGACATAATCTTAGCAAAAGATGTGTTAGAGTCTCGTTCTTCTTCAAACTTGGTTATGTCTCCTTTATGTTGCAACATTGTCTCCCGAATTTTCACGCGCACTCAAAGGGGTTGGGGGGGTCATGGTACCCACCTTAAATTTAAAAATAGACCTTAGAAAGCTGAAGAATTGGTGTTTGCTAAGTGACAGAAGAAATCATGTAATGGAATAGAATGGCTATGAGTTGAACTAATTGGGGAATTATGGAGCCGGAGCCTCGGAGCTGGTGGTTGCGGATGCGAATGGAATCAGGCTCCTACGCACATATTAGACAAAGAGGTGTCTACATATATGTTTTTAATGGTGTAAGAATTCATTTTTGAGGGTTTCAGTAGGCATAACTGATTCTTCTAGCTTCTAGCACGACATGTCGTCTACCATCTTAGGAACACACCCCATATTATGCCTACCCTATGTTATAAGGTACGTAGAGTCCGATTGGTATCCTATTTAGAAGGTGTTTAGGATCTTCTTCTGCCATTAGTACCTCCACCTTTTGCTAGCCACTGTCTAGCAATGACAATGTCTAACGTCGATCAGAATACCACCTAAATTTAGTGTCTACCCCCTAATGTTTTTGAGGTATGAAGGATTCGATTGGGTGTGTATTGAAGTTGTTAGGATATCGGATCCTTCCTTCTACGATTTGCCCCTTTAGGTCGCTTAGCCCTCTTTTTGATGTTTTGCCTTGATATTTCGGTCTTGGCCTTGATATTTCGGCCTTGATACGTTATCAAGGTCTGAATTTGCCTTTCATAAAAGTTCATGAGGGATTAAGTGAGATTAAGTCGAGTACATGTAGGTACCTGACGCAGTACCTGTTGGGGGGAACTGTCCTAACATGAGGTCAGTAGGTATTCTGCGCGCCTAACTTAGTCCCTGTCCTCACGCTCACTCAATCCAGACATTCCAACAACCACACACACACACACACCCCACACCCTGCTAGGCTCTTATACACACAGCACACCACTAGCTATTATACACACTAACCCACCCATAAGACACTTAAGCTCACACATATACCTACACTACACTTTACACCACACACACATACACATAACTACTGAACCTTATACCACATACACATCCATCAGACAGCTTACCCACCATAGACCACTTACACTCACCCATAGACCTTACACTCACCATAGACCTTACACCTACACTCACATATACTAAACTCCACCACACCCACACACACACATACACAACACACTGCCTAGACACACACACACACAAATATTTTGATGCTCAATTTGATGCACTCAGCAATTCTTTGTTATGCTCACTTTGATGCCTCAGCTTGGATGCCTTCAACTTTGATGCTCAGCTTGATGACTGAACATCTTTGATCGCCTCACTTTGATGACTCAATATTTGTTCAGGAAAAAGAAGGAGGAGGAGTACAGAAAAGAAGAAGAAGAAGAAGAAGAAGAAGAAGAAGAAAGAGAAGAAGAAGAAGAAGAAGGAAGAAGAGAAGAGAAGAAAGAAGTGAACGGTTCATGGCAAATCGGAAGACTCTTGGAACATATGTAAACTGCATATCTTGCAATGTATAACGCAACGTGTTTATATATATATATATAATATATTATATATTATATATATTATTATATATATATTATATAATATACTATATATATATATAATATTAATATATATACTATATATATATATATACTATATATATATATATATATAATATATATATATATTATATATATATATGTTTCAAAGAACATAGATTCCGAATTTTTGGGGTTTCGTAACCCCAAAATGATCGAGGACCCCTTTGAGTGGATCCTCAGCTGGAGAAAAAGAAATTACAGAGCAAGGGTAGAGAAAGATAAGGAAGGAAATAGAAGTTCGTAAGATAGAACAAATGAAGTCATTGGAGTTATCCGTAATCCGGCACGGTGCAACGGGTCGGGTGCGGTGGCCGAATTAGTAAATATGCTGCTTCGTCAGCAAATATTTAGTGTGTTTATTATATACGTTTTTAGTGTGTGAATATGAATAAATCATAGTTTCATTACACTCAAGATGTCTAGGGACCCCAATTGAGATAGGAGCCGAACCCCAATGTGGTTTTTACCCTTTTAAATGAAAAATTTTAAAAGGAATAGTTAATACATAGACTTAAGCTCTATCAACAGCCCCATGTTGCATAAATATATATGTAGCAGCAGCCCTATGTTGTACAAATTACTATATAAATTAACACAGAGAACTTAGTCGTTCTCTCTTAGCCCTACACAATCGGTATATCATATGTTATGCAACTGAGATATTCAAGTAAAACTTGCATTCGACTTGTTTAATGTTTATGCTAATCAAGTTCCTAATACTAAAGGTATGTTGAAATGTGTATGCATCGTCGTATCATGTTGCATATGCTGTGGTACTGTGTATGTTTAGCTTAAGAGGTCAGTACTACACTAGTCTCCATTTTTATTCCAAAAATAGAGGGTATTTTTATTATATAGAAAGCATGTTTCATTACCAGTTAAGTATAAAGTTAGAGTTAAAAGTTAAAGTTGGAGATGAAGTTAACCGTTCATAAAGTATAATTTTCAATGTTCGACAGGATAAGATTTAATATTTTTCATAATTTAAACTACAACTTGATTTTTATTTTGAAAAAAACATTGTCTTTTGATAAAAAACATTTTTATTTGATTAAGGATACATTTTCTTTTGTTGATGAAAAGAACATTTTTATTTTTTGAAAAACATTTTTAAAAAACATTGCTTCTAGAAAAGTTTTGAAATTCCAGGGGGGGGGGGGGGGGGGGGGGGGGGGGGGGGGGGGGGGCGAAAATTGGGCTCTAGGGACCATTAAGCAATAAAGCAGTAAAACTTACAGCAAACACTCACCAGGGGCCCACCCCACCGCCACCACAACAACAGACCCCTACCACCCCTGTTTTTACACTGCTTTAATCTGGCTTTAACCATACATACATTATAAAGAACATATATGGTCACTACTCATTTTTTCTAAGTTCATCATAATAACATTTGTATTTCACATTACCCTAGCTTTTCTAAAATTTTTAAAAGGCATAGCTTAATTAAACTAAATTATATTCTTAATTTGTAAACACTTTAAGAGACCTTGCGGTGGTAGAACCTTCTATATATATATACTATATTATATATAATATACTATAATAATACTATACTACATATACCTATATCTTTTTCTCTCTCTTTATATATCCAATATATATAATATATTTATATATATCTTATATATACTTAGTTACCAGACTACTATATAAACAGCTTAACATTTAACAATTTCCTATAGTAACAAACAGTAAAAGTACCTCAACATAGCAAAATACAAAACGTACATATTCCACATTTATGTTCATGCATGTCTTAACATATCATGTTATTTACATTACATAGTAATCTTTAACAAGATTCTATTCGTATCCTAACTAACGATTGTAAAATCAAACTAAGAATAAATCGCACACGCACACACAGCACACACACCCACACACACACACCACACACACACACACACAGCAGAGGACTATTTGGCAACGTAACAAAACGTTATCACATTAATAAATGCTAAACATACATCCACATAAAATAAGAATATATCGGTACAACGGCAACCTCAAGCTATCTTTAAACATCATAACAACTCGATACACATTAACAAAAATTTTCCCCCATATAACAGAGTAAAGTACCAAAATAGCTACAATAACGTAACCTTTCACACTTTTTCATGCATGTATTTAACATATCAATAGTTAATTTTACCTTATTAACATAGTAATATTTTTAACAAGATTTAAACGTAAATCCTAACCTGCTATTGTAATGAATCTAAGAATAAATGGCCAGCAGAGAAACACAAACACCCACACACAACACACACACACACACATACACCATCACACACACCTGCATTAGTGTTAGAGAATACTTTAAATATGACGGGAGAAGACGAACGTAGCGACGTCCGCGAATAGTATGTTACGTAAACATGTTTTTAAATTAAATAAGCAACATAGCATCCTGAATCAAAGAATAAAACAATATACCACTACACACGATCATATATAATATACTTAAAACACGTACAATAACTGTTTATCACTTAGAAGAAAATTCCATTACTTAGCATCAGTAGAGCTAAAACTTATAAAAAGTAACCTATTACCGTACTTTTTCAGCATATCAATCGGGAATGTAATGTTAATTTGACATTAAACATGGAATAATTTAGCAAGATTTAAATCATAACCCGCTGTCTATTATCATACCTGACTAACGAAATAAATGCTACGTACCAAGAGCTTTTTCGCATTAAACTTAGAAATATTTAACTATAAAAATCATTTTAAGACAGAGCACACCCTTCTAACACGTTACGATGACTCTAAACTTGGTGATAAAAATAAAGGTCTCGAAGAGAAAGATAAAGGCAGATATTATGCGAACAACACAAGTCTAAAGAGAAAAGCGGATATCTTTCAACAATCACGGCAAAGGTATACGGCATAATTTTCCAGCCAAATCATAGTGGGTAAAACATCTGATGACGAATTACTCGATCCAACATGGAATTAGCATCAAAGTCTTACCTACTATTACCTATAGTAATCTCGTATAACCTATCATAATATATAGCCGAATCCTATATCACAACTAATATATCTATCCTAGTATATACTTATAATAATATATCATATAAATATTATATATACAATATTATATGATATCGGTCATTCACATATACACTTAGGAGTAACGCACCATTATGCTAATTAAAGATAATCCAAAATGCATAGCATAATAAAATATATAAATAGAATACAATCTCTCATCCGATGAGATAACTCCGGTTACACCTCTTTGCTAGATGAATGAAATCCATGGGGTATCCCCGAGGGCGTGTAAAGCAGGCATTACCCCCTCCGAAGGAGGGTAAGCTCAGCCATAGCTTACACTAACTCACTTCGGGGTGATACCATGTGGGATTCATCTCATTATGCAAGCGGGTCGTAACCCGGGGTTTCTCTCGGTGGAAGATGTATTCTTTTATATATTTTTTATGTATGCTGATTACTTGGATTTTTTTATCTTTCCATGGGGGGGCGTATCCTATGTTCATATGTTTACATATTATATCATCTAATACGTAGTTCTAATTATCATTATATAATACTTTATATATATATACATATATATACTATAACCACTTAACAATATAATATACTTATACTATACTTCTATACGTATATTAACTACTACCTATTAATATATATTCTTATATTATATATATATTATATAATACATTAATAATTATATATACTAGTGTAGACTTTGTGCTAATTCATGTTGGACCATATCGTCTCATATGATTTACCCTACTCTGTGATTTGGCTGAAATAGTCCTTATAACCTTTCCGTGATTGCGTTAGAATATCCTTATCTTCTTAGACTCTGTGTTCTGTTCAGTAGATAATTGCTTATCATTTTCTCTCGAGACTTATTTTATCGTCATATTCGTTTTAGATTTGAACGTTTTTAAAAGGTTGTGCTCTGTTTAAAAAGTGTTCTATTTTCAATATTACTATGTCAATGTAAAAACCTTTGGTACGTTAGCATTTTAATTCGTTAGTCAGTATGATAATAGATTCAGGGCTTAATTTGTATAAATACTCCTTGCTAAAATTTACATGTTACAGCTAAATTTAGCAATTGATCACTGTACACAGTCTGCTTGAAAAAGTGTGAATAGAGTTTCGTTTTGTAATGTAACGTTAGCTCTTTAACTGATGCTAAGTAATGGAAATTTGCTAATGTACAGTTGATTCGTGTTTAAGTATGTTAAATATTTAGTCGTTGTAATTCGATATTAACTTAGTTCAGGTGTATGCTATGTATGAGCCTTACTTATGTAAAAAGCATTGTTCCGTTAACATACTATTCAGTGTGTGTGTGTCGCAGATAGGTGCTGTGTGTTGTGATGATCATGTGTGTGGCTGTGTTTGTGTTTTCTAGATGGCATTTATTCTTTAGTTCATTAAAGTTGGTTAGGATAGTTAAATCTTGTGCTTAAATTTACTATGTTAATCGTATTCAACATTGATATCGTTAAAGAATGCATGAAATACTGGAATAGAGTTACGTTTGTATGCTACTTTGGTTACTTTACTGGCTGTTATAGATGGAAATTTGTTAATGTTCTAGCTGTCTTATTCGTGTTATTTAAAAAAAGTATGTTAGGCTCTTTGCCGTTGTACATTATATATCTTAGTTTAGGTGATGATATGTTAGCATTTATTAATGTGAAACTTTGTTACGTTAGCCAAAATTATTCCTACTGTGTGTGTGTGTGTGCATCGTATGTGGTGTGATGTGTGTGTGTGGTGCTGTGTGTGTGCTAGTGGTGCGTAGTTGAGATATTATTCTTAAGTACTTATCATGTTTAGGATTGGATACGATAAAACTCTTTGTAGTAAATATTACTATGTTAATAGTAAAATTAACATTGATATGTTACAAATATGCTTGAAAAATGTGTGAATAGATTACGTTTTTTTGTATGCTATGTTAGTTACTTTACTGTTGTTAAGTATGGAAAAATATCAGTCTGTTAGCTGTTTTTATAATTTATATAATTAATCATATACTAACTATATATATCATATATACTATACTCTAACTTATATATATATATACATATAATATATATTACATCATTATATTATCATTACGTAATCTGTAATATATTTATATATATTTAAAGGTCTACACCCGGTCTCTTAAGTGTTACAAATTAAAATATATTTATTATAAAGTCTAAGTTTGTTTTAAAAAGTTTTAGAAAAAGGGTAATGTGAATACAAAATGTATATGTTGAACAGAAAAATAGGGTAGTGGAATATATTTTTCATAATTGTAATGTTGGTACACAGCAGTAAAGCAGTAAAACATGAAACGGTGGGTCGGGGTGGGGTGGGACCTGGAGGGTGATTTTGCCTGTAGTGTTTAACTGCTTTAATTGCTTTATGGTCACTAAATCATGTTTTTCGTGGAAATTTAACAACTTTTTTCTAGAAACAAAGTTTTTATAAACAAAATGTTTTTCAAAAATAAAATGTTTTTCATCAAAAGAAAATGTTTTTCGAAAAACAAACAATGTTTTTCAATCACACAAGACAATGTTCCAACACACTTAAAAACTTTGGTTAATAACATACATGAAATATTAAATCTTAACATTCAATATGAAAAGGGAGATGTTAAATTACTTCTTCCAAGAATTGTCTGTAATCTAACTTTAACTTTAACTTTGGTAATGAAAACAGATTTTCTATAAATAAAATACTCAGTTTGAAATAAAAATGTAAGACTATGTTTTTGTATACGACCTCTAACTAACATACACATACCACATACACATATACACTAGCATACAACTTTTCAATACCTTATATAGGAAGAATTGATATTATCTACATTAAAACAAGTCGAATGCAAGTTCTTGACTTGAATATCTCAGTTGTATAACATATGTATACCATTGTGTATGGCTAAGAGAACCACTTAAGTTCTCTGTGTTTAAGTTTTATATATATATTTGTACAACAATAGGGTTACTGCTGCTACATATATATTTATGCAACATAGGCTGTCGATAGAGCGTAAGTCTATTGCAGTAACTTATTCCTTTTTAAAGTTTTATTTAAAAGGGTAACAATATTTTGGGTTCGAGGAACCCCCTCAATTGGGGGTCCTAGACACCCTTTGAGAGTTATGAAACTATGTTATTCATATTCTACATCACTAAAAACGTATATAAACACACTAATATTATGGTGACAAGCACATATTTACTAATTCGGCACCGCACCGACTCCGCACCGGTGCTACCGATAACTCCAATGATTCATTTGTTCTATCTTACGAAACTTTTTTTTTCCTTCTTCATCTTTTCTCTACCCTGTACTCTGTAATTTTTCTTTTTTTTTTCCAGCTGGGATCCACTCAAGGGGTTCTCGAACTCATTTTGGGGTTACGAAACCCAAAATTCGGAATCTATGTTTCTTTGAACATCATAAATCTAAGAAAATAAATATATTCTATACATATATTTACCTCTTGTTTTCTTGATTAATATATATATTATATATAATATATATATATATATATATATATTTATGTATAATATTATATATATATATATATATATATATATATATAATATATATATATATATTATATATATATATATATACTCACTATATATTAATATATATATATTATGTATATATAATATATATATATTATTATATATATATATTATATATATATACTATAGCAACACGTCTCAATTTGACTCAATATGTAACTGGAGCCAGAATTCCACGTCTGACTCCGCATCACAAATCCGGCTACGGCTCGGCTCATATGGACTTTTCTTCTTCTTTCTTCTTCTTCTTCTTCTTCTTCTTCTTCTTCTTCTTCTTCTTCTTCTTCTTCTTCTTCTTCTTCTTCTTCTTTCTTCTTCTTCTATCTCTCCTTCTTTTTTCCTGTAATCAAATATCAATCCATCAAAGCTGAGACATCAAAGATTGACAGTTCATCAAATCTGAGGCATCAAAGTTGAGGCATCAAAGCTGAGGCATCAAAGTTGAGGCATCAAAGCTGAGGCATCAAAGTTGAGGCATCAAAATATTGTGTGTGTGTGTGTGTGTGTGTGTGTGTGTGTGTGTGTGTGTGTGATGTGTGAGTGTAGGTGTAATAATGGGTGAGTGTAGGTGTAAAGTGTCATATGATGAGTTGTAGTGTCTATGGGTGAGTGTAAGTGTCTATGGGTGGTGTAAGTGTCTATGGGTGTGTGTATGTGGGTATAAGTGTCATAATGTATGTGTGTGTGTGTGTGTGTAAGTGTAGGTGTAGGTATATGTGTGAGCTTAAGTGTCTATGGGTGGGTGTATGTGTGTATAAGTAGCCTAGTGGGTGTGGGTGTGTGTGTATAAGTAGGCTAGCGGGTGTGTGTGTGTGTGTGTGGTGTGTGTTGTGTGTGTGTAGGTGTAGGTGTAGGTGTGAGGGTAGGACAGTAACATACAGGGACTTAAGTTAGGGGCAGATTATACATAACTATGTTAGGACAGTTCCTACACTGGTTATCTGCGTCAGGTACTACATGTTGCTCGACTTAATCTCACTTAATCCTTCACGAACTTCTATGAAAGGTATTTCAGGCCTTGATACGGTTTACAGGCGAAATTATCAAGGCCAAGACTGAATATCATAGGCCCAAAAATCGAAAGGGGGCTAAGCGAACTAAAGGGGGGTCAATGTATAGAAGAAGAACCATCCTAACAGAATTTAATACACAGCAATCGAATCTCATACCTAAAAACATGGGGGTAGAACACTAATATTAGGTGTATTCTATGAGTAGGACATGTCATTTGGGGCTAAGAAAGTGTTAGACATGGTGTGCTTTGGTAGTTAGTGCGAAGGAAGCATCTAGATGCCCTTCTAGATATATAACCAATGAATCTACGTACCTTATATACATAGGGTAGGCATTAATATGGGGGTGTGTTCTAAGATGTAGGACATGTCGTGCTAGGAAGCTAGAAGAGATCAGTTTGCTACTGACCCTCAAAAATGAATTCTACACATTGAAAAATATATGTGACACGTCTTTGTTCTAAAATGCGGTGGACCTGAAGTGATTGGAACTGACGTTAGTTACTTCTTCGGCTCCATAGGGTTCATAATTTAACATAGCCATTCTAATTTCATTTATTCTCTATCTATACACTTCACAATTTCAGCTTCTAAGTCATTTTTTAATATTTAAGGGGCGTGGCGGCCACCAACACCTTGACGTAAGACGGCTGAAACATTGGATGCTACAATGTTGCCACATATAAAGAAGGCATACACATTTGAAGAAGAATACCGATGAATCTAACACATCTTTTGCTAAGATATGTCATTTTGGGTCATTTCTTGCCCATAAATGACCACCGGATGGGGCCCTGGGGCATATGGCGTCTCAGGGGAAAGTAACTACGGGATATCTTCATTTTTTAGACATTTCTACTTCTGTTTTGACACGCGTCTGAAATAGGTTTTTGACGTAGGGTACGCCATCTTACGATAAAAAACATGTTTGGTCGCGCCTTATAAACAGCATGGCTTGAAACGTCATGCTCGCAAATATCGATTCCCTTCTCAGTGCCTCCTCCTGGGCAATCGACTCGGCATACTCAAAACAATATTAGACACACCGGCGCCGGCTTCATAGGCTCAAGAAACAAAAAATGTTTAGAAAAGGGGGGTAAGGGTAAATATTAATACTAACCTTGTAGGAGTGAATCGTTCGTTGTAAACCACTAGAATACGATTCATCAGTGTCGATATGTACTAATCGATACAAATATCGGAAATATTCAGGCATATACGATATATCGCACTAGAAGGTTTGGAAAGGGGGGTGGGGGATACTAACTCATAGAAGGAACCAACCTAGCACCTTCTAATGTATACCAATCGACTCCCCGTACCTTATAACCTAGGGGTAGGCACTAATACCGGGTGTATTCTATGATGCATGTCAATGCTAGAAAAGGCTAGAAAAGGGGGGTGGTAATACTCATAGAAGGAAGCATCTAGCTAACCTTGCTAATACACACTAATCGATTCCCCGTAACCAATAACCTAGGGTTAGACACTAAGACCGGTGTATTCTACAATATAGGTCCATACGTGCTAGAAGCTAGAATATAGAATATATAGAATATAGAATATAGAATATAGAATATATAGATAGTATATAGAATATAGAGGCAGGTGACCTTTTTCGGCTTGCGGTCACTTTTGAAGTGACCTTTTATGGCGGCATCCTTTGAAGTCTCTCTATTCTTCGCCTCCTTATCAGTTTTGTGGTTTGTGGTTAGATAAGTAGCATTCGATCCTCATGTATACTATCATTACAGTAGTCAGTACTTCATAGTGACGGGGTCTGGAGTATTGGGGACTCGTGATTAGTGAATTCAAAAGTTGATATTCAAAGCAATATTTAATTTATGTTAATTTTATTTATTCTTTACAATTTGGTATATTTATTTTATAATTTTTATTATTTTGATTGCATATTAGTCACTTTTGACTTTTGTCATTCAGACTCATTCTATTAAATTAATATCAGAAATGTTAGAAAAGTAGTTATATATATGATATCCTGATACCAATGAATACAGAAATTAGTAAGTAGAAAGCCTGCAAACAATGGTTCAGTGCTGCAGGTATATCACCTACTATAATAATTGTAACGAAATAAACAATTGATAAATAATATATAGAGAAAGGTAGTTCTGCTATTGTATAAATCATAATGGAATATTTGTTTAATTTATCATCATGGTATACACTCGATATTTGAAAATGAAAATACTCAAGTATCATATTTAGCCTCTTTATATTTTTAAATCCTTTATAATGCAAAATTCATAATTAGTAATAAAAGTGAAAAAACATGTTTTTTTCTGAAAAAATACACGATTTGAAAAAACGTGTTTTTTTCCACCTAGTCTGGATGTACGATATTTTGGAATGTCAGGGAAATTTGAATGGCGAAATGATATTCAGTCTAAAAAAAATAATAATTAAATTTTCCTTCTATTATGAAATACTCCACTAATATTACTAACAAAATTCATATATTAGTAAGAATATTCTTTTCTTGGAGATACAAGAAAATGTACTACTAAAGTGGGAAGATTCAGATAAAATATGGGAAATCTTTTGAAGGATTTTGGACCACAACGGAAGGAAATGACGACCGGCGAACTGGGTCCAAGCTGGGACAATCAATGAAGATATGCTCGAACAGATTGCGGGGTATGGCGACGGCAATATGCAGATGGGAGGAGGGTCCCGTGACATTAGTGACTGTAAGTGATATTGGGTGTGGGCAATGCGGAGGCGTGCAAGCATCAACTCGTGCAGCGCTTCGTCCGGTGGGAGGAAGCACACTCATCATTGTTCCGGCACTATATTTTCTGTTTCGCTCACCGCTGATGCACTCGTTAGGCTTTGAAAAGATCGAAGCCTGTTTGGAGAGCGGATAGTAAAATTATTGATGGGGGTGACCTTGTCGAATGGTAACTGAAAGGTACCTGGAACAACTCCGACAAACGAAGAAGCGGCATTTTGGCCTCTTCTCTTAAAGATTGTATTTACACTCTTTGAGAGGGAGTCGCATAAGTGGTCAGTATTGTAAAAGAAAACTTCCAACTAAACTATTAATAAAGAGGCATGATTTGTTATTCTAACGAGTCTCTTTACCATCGATGGTAACAATCGTGCTGTATCTTGGGTGAAGTTTACAGTTCAATGCTACCAGGATGGTGATTAGAGTTGGAAGATGAAAGTAAATAAAAATAACTTAGCTCTTTCTGATGGGGTATTGTTGAGAAATCTACGTGGAGAAGGGATCAAATTTTAGTTAATTCTAAGCAAGCTGACGGAAGACTGGTGAATGTCAGTTTGCAGAGTTGAAGAACTACTAATTTAAAATGTTTCAATTTGCTCAATATACTGTTTATATATATAGATATTGTTGTTACTTTATAGTTAGCAGA
>JABUQX010052979.1:40000-51945 GCA_015478945.1 Trachelipus rathkii
GTTTTGTGTGCTTGATTGTGTTGTTGACAATAGAGTTTGTTAGTTTTAAGTTTTCCCTTGTGAAAGTTTTTAAACAAGTTTTTGCTAATCAACAGTCTGAATGGCAACCTCCTTTCAATTTTTAATCAATTTCTTTCTTTTTCCTTCATTTTATCAATTATTTTTATTACTTTTCTTAACAAAAGGATTTCCTTTGTTTCTTATTTCGGCTTGTATTATTTAATTTTCATTTGGAAACTTCTTTCATTCGAAAAACAGGCTTCCAAATTACGAGGAATTTTTATTGTTTTTTATTTATTTGTAAGCACATACTGAAAGGATTGCTTTATTTATCTCGTTCGAGATACCCTTGTAAAATATATTGGATTTCAATTTTAAAAATTTGCTGTAAGAAATGCTCAAATAGTATGTAAGAATCAAGCCTAGAACAAACATTCAATAAACGAAATAGATAATTCAATATTTTATACTACTATTCCTATTAGCGTGCAGCAAGAATTATTCATTAAAAATACTAACTACTACTGCTATTACTACTACTACTTACTTACTACTACTACTACTACTACTACTACTAACTACTACTACTTTTACTTACTGTAGTTATTATCTGAAGAAGTTTCTTTTGATTACTTTTAATGGAGATTGCGACCAATCACGGTCATAACTTAAAAAGAGCTAAAGGCCAAATTCAGAATTGAAAATCTGATGGTGCCAGAAATTTTCACAAAACAGAACGTGACTGAAAATGGGAAACAAACACGAGAAAATCAGGAAATTCCAGTATTCAATACATAAATTTTAGTGTAAAAAAATACACTTTGAGTTACGACGGGGGACACTGCAACGCGATTTAATACGAATGCCAAACTCACTAGAGCATGCACTGCCACTTAGCATCTATGAAAAGAAATAAGCGTCATTTACCATGTTACGGGGATTGAGTGTCAAGAAGCGGATAGGAAAAAAGAAACAGTTTTTTTAATCTTTCTGCCCCTTAGACTCGACCCTATTCAAAAGAAGGGTGAAACTGGAAATTATACAGATGGGAGAACGATACGCCATAAAAAGTCCGATATAACCCTTGTATAGTTGGAGTGTCTATGTGAAAGGAAAAAACTCTCGCAACCTAAAAAAAAACGCTGCTTCTTTGATCTCACGTTAACAACCGTTGTGATATGAGGTTTCCAAGACAATTTTTTTTTATGTTCAGACAAGAATATTTATGCTGCTAAGAGGAAAGACCGTAGAACAGTTTAAGAAGATATAATATTTGGAAGGTGTTTTTAAGAGGGTGATATGAAAAAGTTGAATATTTTAAGTGCTAATTTTTATAATGGTAAGATGACCCAACAGGGTAATTCCATCCAGATTGAATAGTCAGTAACAGATTTGGAAAGTTGAAGATTAGAATCAGCTCAAGACTTGAACGAAGGTGCAGATTTGAAATGAGTTGGAAGAATGTAGAATTAAGTTATGGCAGTAGAATGAAAAGAGTTACAATTGCTTCACACAAATTATAATAATTATTCAAAAAAAAAAAGCTTGCAACCAAGCTAATAAACTTTTAAACTCAATTTTTAAAAATAAATTAAAATTTATTAAGATTCGAGAAAAAAGTTAAGAAAAGACATATCTAGAGCTTTATTAAAACAAACTAAACAACACTTAGACATATAGAAAGTACTAAACTATACATAAATAAAACTGATTAACATAGAGTTTAAATTTATGTATTCTAACTAAACCAATAGAAATCACCTTAAAGAATAGGAAAGTAAAATATTCGCCAGTAGACTCGAGCGTTCGAAAGCCGTACTGGGGCGAAATCGAAAGAAGTGAATGAGATTCCAGATTCTATTCTAAAAGTCAGTTGTGAAGGAATTAGATGTTTCAAGATATTTTAAAATAATACAAGTGAGACTATAGGTCATAGCTAGAAGGATCAGAGCGGCTACCTTTTTTTCGAATTGGTTGGACATGTTGTGCGTGCTTCCAACATGAGGGAATGGCAGACACTGAGAGGGAGAAGGGGAAGATGATGCCAGAAATCGTCAGACGATCGCTTTAGCGGAAAATGCGTGTGTATTAGTTCGTACTTTTTCAAGTAGGTAAAACCCCCATTTGATTTCACAATCATCTGCAGGAATGCATGAAAGCCTGTGAAGAAGTTTTTTTTTTTTTTTTTTTGTTTTTTTTTTTTTTTTTTTTTTTTTTTTTTTTTTTTTTTTTTTATAAAGACCAGTTGAGGATTAGTTTTTCACACAAAACTTTAGTATTGGAATATATGGACGTTTTCGAGAAGGGATGTGAAGTGGTTTTTTGGCATGCGACATTCATAAAATTTTTTGTTTTAGGCTGTGTTTCGAGTTTTTGAAATCTTTTATGAAATATTGAATTTTTCGCTGGGCGAGGGGGGAATGGGGTTTCTCTTAGTCAGCTTTATTTTTTTAGAGCTTCATAATGTGTTAATATATGAGATGTTTTCTTTGGGAGTTTAATGAAATGAAATGTTCGAAAAGGTTGTTACAAATAGATTTAAACATTAGAATTTTGCTTGAGTATTTTGTTGTTTTTTGTTTGTAGATTGCTTCTGTTAGGTTGGGGTGACTGAGTGTGAGAATGTGGATTTTTTAATGGGTATGATATAATTTGCAGTGTAGTGCTTTATGAATCTAGTGATTCGGTGAATTGCTGATTGGGTGGGAATTGGTGATTTCTAATTGGTTGATAATTTTTGTTGTCAATGATCTATGTGAATTGGTCTGTTTTATTGGTTCTGTGTCGGTTATCTGCTTTTGTCCAAATTTTTCGTAGTTTGCTGAGGTAGTGAGGGAATAAAATAGGGATTTAAAGAGTTATTGTGGTGAGAGTAGTGGATATTTTTTTAGATGTTTTTAGTAAACAAAAATTTTTTTTTGCTCGGTAAAGGAAGCAAAAAAATCTTGCAGTGGTTTGAAAGGAATAAGATTTTGTCTATATAGTCTGTGAAATGTTTAAAAAGTTTTGCTCCTTTATAGTTGATATAGATATTATGTTTTTGAAGATACTATCTGTTTGGGTGATTAATTTTTTTTGAATAGTGATTTGTTCAGATACTTGGTTTTGAGGAGGAGGGTGAAAGTTTTTCAATGTTAGAGTTTAAATTGGAATTTGTTGTGAGACAGGACCAACCTCAAATCGAGTATATGCGAGGTAATGGAAAACGTTGTAGGTTAAATTATTTTGGTTGCTGGAGAAAAGAGTGAATCGGTAAGCTTGTTCGATTAGTGCAATGAAGCTATTGTTGTGTTTGAAAATTGGTGAAGGAAGTCAAGCATGGTTGCATTTAAAATCCCTAAGCTTTATATTAGGTTTTGAAAAAGAATTTGTGCTAAGGGGATGAAGGTCAAGAGGAGTATTCTCAAATCTAACTCTGATATGTGGATGGGTGGTTGGGTATGATTTAAATGCTAATTACTACTCTTTTTCTTTTTTCCTTTTTATGCAGATTATCATCACTTCACGGGCAGTTTCTATTCAGACGAGTAAGGAGGCAAGATATAATAAAATAATATAAGGAGAAAAGGATATTTCTTAGTATTGGATTTATTTCTTCTACTAATTCTTTACTTAAAAAAAACTTTTTCCCAGTTATCCATGATTATTGAGTTGAACCTGCATTTCAAACATATTAGAGAGTTTTCTTCTTGCTTTTTTCCTCGCCTCTTCCAATTTCTGAGGGGTAGCTGTATGATGGGTTTCATAAGTCGAGTGTGGTTTGCGGGCGTTTTTTAATTGGGGTATTTTTGTAAAAATAAGTTGTAATCAGCAATTGCTTACGGGGTTGTGTATTGCTCAGGGGTTGTGTAATTGCAAAATTCTGGTAAAGGATGTTTTATAGATGATGTATTTCTTTGGTATTTAAATGTATTATTATTTGTTAGTGTATTACGTTGTTTGTGCTCATATTCCGTATTCGGCAGAAGATATTTAGTTGTGAAAAATGTCTAATTGATGTTGTATGGGTAGGGTGACTGGAATTTTCTGAATTGGTTCCTCAGCCTGTGTATAAAGGAAACATGTTAGGAGTAATTCGTTTAGGATCATGGAATTGGTGAATGCTTATATGAAACCAACATGTTATGGTTGTTTGCCACAAATCAGAGGAATACAATATAATAGAATCATATTTGTTTATAGTTTCAGGATTTGACCTCAATGTTGTCTGCGTGGGCAAAACAGGACTTAACTAGTAAGAAGCCGTTCCCCACGCGCCTCAGATAGAAAGAATAAGTAAAAAGAACAACAAGGGACGGGAACCTCCAGTCAATTCTGGTGTCTGGTCCAGGGACTCAACGCTGTTGTGGGGGGCTAAACTAGCGTATATATTATATATATTAATATATTATATATATATAATATATATATATATAATATATACTATAGTATTATCATATATTTAGTATATTCTGATGAATGAGATAAATTTAATTAATAGGCATATCTAATGATTTAAATACATAAAGCATATATGTATGTATAATTTAATGGTGTATATAAATATATTATATATCATATATATATCTTATATATAAGATATAATATATTCATATATTACCTATTATTACAGACACATACTGTAGATATATATACTATTATTATATTAACTATATAAATATAATAATTATTATATAAATATATATATATCCATATGCAAACAAATCATTATTATAAGGGATATATAATGATATTATATATACTATAAGAGTTAATACAATCATCAAAACATTAATTGAACAGATAATACAGGAATATTTAATGGGAAACATATTACCTAAAAGTTATGTATTTGAAATATTGAAAAAAAAGTTTCTTTTAAATTTTTTTTTTAATTAATTTGTTTGAATTAAAAAAGGTAGAGAATGAGAAAAACTTTTAACGAATTTTTCCCAATTTTTCATTTTTTATTTTCTTTTCTTTAAAAAAAAAAAGAAAAATAAAAAGAGGAAAAGAAAAAGAAGAAAAAATGAATAATAAAAAAAAATTTAAATTAATTGTTAAATTTTTTTTTAACTTAATTTTTATTTTTTGCCTTGTTTTTTTTTTTTAATGCAAAAATTTAAGGAACTTCTAAGAATTTTTACCTCCATGTTCCTTCTTCATCCAGATCCTATGTTTTAATGTACGTTTGTATGAGTGCATCTGTGTTATGTTTTTTTATCATCTTGTCTAAGTTGACTGATCACCGTTTTTTTTAATCGCATCGGGCCAATCGCAACGCATGCAGCCCGCACCGACCAGCAGACCTTGCAGGACCGCACTGCAGCACGGACGAACTTAGTAAAACACCTGAACTTCGGCAAACTAATTATTTAACATGTAAACATATCTATGTACGTTAATAAATGTTGTGTGGTGGTGTGTGTGATTGTGCTGAAATATGTGAAGGATGACAAGTCGAGGCGAATAGATGTTGTGAGTGTTGTGTGGAATAGTTGTTAAGAGTATTAGGAAGGTAATTGGATATCATGATAAATTGTCTTATACTAATATAAACTCATATTTTTATAATTGTCCGCTCCTAAATTATAACTCACACCTCAACCAAAAAATGGTACTCTTAATTTATTTTACTCAAGGCTCCGAACCCATCTCCACTCTTATCTTCTTGTTCTGACTGATTTCACCCCAATATTTGCCCTCCCGGAGCATCGGATCCCGGCTCGGCTCCGGGGCCTCGAGCTCGGGTGTCGGGCTCGGGCTTCGGCTCGGGCTTGGGCTTGGGCTCGGGCTTGGGTGGGTTTTGGCTCGGGCTCGGGCTTGGGCTCGGGCTCGTCTCGCTTCGGGCTCGGCCTCCGGCTCGGGCTTCGGGCAATGGGCCTCGGGCTGGGACGGGCACCGGCGCGGCCTCGGGCTTCGGGCTCGGGCTCGGGCTCCGGGCTCCGGCTCGGGCTCGGGCTCGGGCTGCGGGCTCGGCTCTGGCTCGGTCGGGTCGGCCACGTGGCTCACGGGGGCTGGGCTCGGGCTCGGGCTGGCAGTCGGGCTCGGGCTCTGGGCTGGGCGTCGGGGTCGGGCTCGGGTTCGGGTCTCGGGCTCGGGTACGGCTTCGGGCTCGGGCTCGCCGCAGTGGGGCTCGGTGGCACGGCACTCTCGCTCGACGCCACCTCGTCTCGGCTCCGTGCAGAAGATTAAAAAATTTTAATGAACGTGGCATTAATGTGTTCCTCTTATATTTACCATTGATGTGTGTGTAGTTTGTGAGGGTTGAGTTGTATAGGGTGAATTGTGGTATGCGTGTGCATCAGAAAAAGGTGGGTGAGGAGGGTGTGTGTGTGTGTATAAGGGTTGAGGATGGGGTTGATGTGGGTGTGTAAACGTATATGTATGTTTGTTAAAAGTCTTAATAAATAATTAAAATATTTATTTTTAAAAGATAAACGATGTCGTCAATTATTTTGAATTATATTTATTTTATATATTATTATTATGATATAGTGTTAGTTATTGTGATTGATTATAGATTATTGTGCTATGATTTATTATCTTATTATTATTATTATTAAAATTATTATTATTATCTATTATGTATTATTATTATAATTATTATTATTTATTATTATTAATTTATTTATTTAATTTATTATTATTATTAAATTATTATTTATTATTATTATTATTATATTAGTTATTTTATTATTTTAGTTATTATTATTTATATTTATTATTTATTAATTATTATATATGTAATTATTATTATTATTAATTAAATCTTTATTTATTATTATTATTCTTATTTATTATTATTATTAATTTTATTATTATATTTATTTTATTATTATTATTATTTTATTATTATTAATTTATTATTTAATTATTATTATTATATTATTATTATTATTAAATTATTATATATTATTTTATTATTATTATTATATATATATTTTTATTATTTATTATTATTATTATATTATTAATTTTATTATTATTAATTATTATTATTATTAACTATTCTTCTGTTTGTTTTTTTATATCATTGTATTTCACATTGGCATAACTAGAATTTTTAGTCGATTATTATAATGTATATTATTATTATTATGTGAATTATTATGTACTTAAATGTATTTATTATTATGTATTATTATATTATAGATTATTATATTATTATTATTATTATTATATTATTATTATTATTATTATTATTATTATTATTATTATTATTATTTTATTATTATTATATTCATTATTATTATTAACTACTACTACTACTGACATATGTTGACTACCACTACTACTACTACTACTACTATATCTGAGACTATATAGCTGTTATGATTTTTATCAACTAAATTTTTTTCATTAAAATAATTCATCTTTTAGGGCTCAATTTAGCAAAGTATTTTTCGAGATTATATGTTTATTTTTAATTGAAATTTCTACTGAAAAATAACTTGAGATTTGGATAAACAATTTCATTTTAATCAATATAGGCTATAGTTTTTAGAAAAAGGAATAGATATAGTGCTTGACGACTTTCAAATTACTGAACCATTCAGACTTTCAGATAAGAAAAATGGAAAAGTGGTTCAGCAACATTAACCATTTTTATTAGTAAATCAGAATTTTGGTTTTAACCCTCGCGAGTCTTTTGTGGGCAAATTTTTTTTTTTTTTTTTTTTGTGTGTGTTCATGTAGGTAATGTATGTTCTTGTGACGTGTAAGTTTGTGAGAGTTTATTCGGCGGCAAATTTGCTTCGCCCAAAAAGTAATTTTTACAGATATATATTATGAAATTTAAAAGATATAAGATTTTAGTACCAAGAGAAAAATCTATAAGGTGTATTGTGATTATAAAAATAAACTTCTGTTATGTTATATTCAAAGTCATATTATATCTGTTTTATTTTTTAGCAGGGCAAATTTTTGCCGGAAGGTACCATCACACTCACCACGACCACAACCACACCAACAACAACACACACGACACAACCACAGAGGGTTCGAAGATGGGAAAAATAGTCGAAATTAATAAACATTTGTAGAATTGTTATATTCTTTCTTTATATATTTATACTATGATTATCCGTTTACCATATAAACAAATTAATCGTACTTTGATTAAACTCAATTTGTTAAGTCTAAACGAAACTCTCAATTAAGGGTTGGGGCCGATGCAGCAGGGGGCGTGCTCCACAACAAATCAGTGTACGGTGCGGGTGCGGGGTTGCGGTTGGGTGTGGTGCGGTGCGCGGGTGGCTTAGTAAAAATAGAGATGCGTGGGCAAAAAGATGAATTTTGGTACGGTAGCGGTGTGTCGTGCGCTTACCTGAGTTGCGTGCGGTGCGGTGCGGTCGGTGCGCGGTGCGGTGGCAAAATTCCGGTATAAATATATAAGTTAAACACTTTTATATAAAGGGGAGGTAGTAGGGGGTATCCATTATTAACCTCATTATTTAACCAAAATTGTTACAATTTTCAAACTGGTAAAGAAAGCATAACCGAGTTCCCAATTTCTTCAAACTTTCCTCCCCCGATTCTGCTATTACTATCTCGCTGAGGCATATCCCTCCTCATTTCTTTACCCTTATTTCTCTGTGCTTCATGTTGAAATTGCAATTTTTTTGCTTTAGAGGCTAAAAAAAAAAAAGCTCTACTTGCTCTCTATTAATAATATGGAGGCTCAGATTGGCTTTTAAATTCCCTTTTCATTACTTTTAACTATAAGGTGTTATGTAATTATGAAGACATTATAGTAGTATTAATATATATATAAATATATATAGTATATATATATATATTATTAGTATATTATGAATATGATATATATTATATTAATATATTATATATTATAGTATATATAGTATATAGTATAATATATATTATATATATATTATTCATATATATATATATATTAGTATATAATTAATGAATGAAAAGGAGCAATAGGGAAGTTTTTGCCTTAAGCTAAAAACATTTTAGCATCTGATAAGAACATTGATTTTAATTCGTCGAATATATATATTATTATATATATTATATATACTATAATTTATATTATATATATTATATATATTTATATATATATATTTATATATATATATTATATATATATATTAATAGTATTTAGTATATATATAGTAATATTATATTAGTGAGAAGGAAGAGAGAAGAAGAGAGGAGAGAGAGGAAGAGAGAGAGAGAGGAGAGGGAGGATAGAGCAGACGGCGAGAATGAATCTGAACATTTTTAATTGACAACAGTTTCGTCACCTGGGACAGTGCAAATCAGGTCTAAAAAAATTTAAAAAATTTAAACAAAGCGACCCATTAAAACCTAGGGATAATTTATACCAATATAAGTAACATGGAACGGAACAAAAATTAGCATAAAAATTAATAATGAATAATAATAAATAATAATATTAGTTAATAAATATAAATAATAATAAATAATAATAATAATATATAATGTATAATTTTAATAATATATTAAATTTATAATAATTAATTGAAAAGAAACCAAAATTAAAATATCAATTTAATATATAAAAAAAATAATAATTATAAATGATAGTAATATTATATAAGAAGTTTTGAGATAGGGTACTATTCTTACACTTACAAGAAAATTATCAACAATATTTGATAGATATACAAAAAAAAATATTTATTTAAAAATAATTAACAATTATAACATTTTAGTCATCCTAGTCATAGAAAACAATTAATATATATATTAATAAATAATAATAATAATATTAGAAAATAAATCGGTAATTAATGAATAAAATTAATTAATGACAGAATCTTTGCAATCTAAAATAATAATTAATAAATTTAGATAATAATAATATATTGAATTTAAAAAGGGGTAATAATAATTATATAACAAAAAAAAATAATAATATTTCTGACAATAATCAAAATTTGAATAATAGTAATTAATAACAGGTATATGAGTGGATAATAACAATAATATATAATAATTAATAAATAATAGTAATTAATATAATTACATATTCAAATAATATAAAAAAAAATCATAATCATTAAATTTATCAATGCAAGAGTAAATGCTAGAAGCCAATATATAAATGATATGAACATTTTTCTTTAATATATAATAACAACTCTATTACTAATAATCCAAGAATGATAAGGATAATTCATCGTTTTCTGTATACTAGATGAATCTAAGTTCATATAACAACTCAAGAATGATAGCAGTAATAAATGAGAAAGTACCCGAGGAAGCATCGAGTCTGCAAGAATAATATATCTGTTAATTTATATTAACATAATGAGTAATAAAAAATAATAATAATAATAGATATTAATAATAATAATATAATAAAATATATAAAATTTAATAGTGGATGTTATTATAAGATATTAAGTTATAATGAATAATAGATAATTATAAGTAATATAAATAATAATATAATTAATAATAGATAATAATATAATAATATAATTAGAATATTATGCAATGATATAAATCTTGGAGGAAATAAAAATCAAGTCAATGCACTTTTAACCCTATGTCTGTGAGCTGGTCAGGAGACCTGAGAAGCCTAACTAAATAGAAAATATGAATTAACAGAAGACGGCTACGGAAAGGCGGAGCAGTGAAGATTGGTTGGTTGGTGGAAAATATTTGGTTAGAAGGTGTAAAAAAATAATAATTATATTAATAATAGTAGGGTTATTAAATAAAAAAAATTTTTTTAAGTGATATATACATGCGTAGAAGTTAATGTTATTGAATGATCAGTTAGAGAATTATTAATGTATAAAATATTAGAAGTAAGTAAGACGGAGAAGTGAGAGTGGAGCTAAAAAACTCTTGAAATGTTGAAATTAACAGAGGTGTGGCAAACAAGACATTAGAATGGCCCCTGACAGGAGAGCGCTTCTTACAGACCGACAGAGACATCAAAGGGTCTATGGCTAATGCCCAATGCTCGCATGCCCTAGATCTGAGTAGTCTTATGGTTGGAACTATATAATGTGTGCCTCGCTCACAGCGAGGACATGTGTATTTATAGACTACACCAGATCTGAATATGACAGGCAGCTGATCTTTGAAATGAAAAGGTAGAACAAATCGTAATGAGGAGTTAGACAAATAAGGAATTAAAAGATGTGAGGATAGAAAACGGTTCAAGGGTCTGGCTCAGCAGATCTCTCTCAAAGAGCAGAAAAGCAGGACCACATATGGAAACTTCGAAGAAAGTGGATTTTTTTGAAACAGTAAAGCGGTTTGTTTGTTTAGGGTTGATCAGATTTATCAAGGTAGTCCATGAAAAATGTAATCCTGTAAAGAGAATCGGAAGGAAACAAATTATTTTTAAAGTAGTAATTGGCTATATTCGCAAATGCTTTAATGTACGCGAAATAAAGATGTGCAAAGTAAAATTTATGTTGTAATCGCGTGTCGTCTCAACATTCCTAATTCTTTTCTTGTTAATTTTGTAATTTTAAACGGTGTAAAACTGTAAAAACTCATACCTTGAGGAGTAAGTTGTTTTTCTTAGACGGAAAGTTGAAAATTTCTTCGTGCTTTAGTCCTCCTGAGGCAGCACATCAGAAAGGGTAAAAGTGCATCTGTCTCAAATTCCTAAATTGAATTTTAATATGGGTGTGAATGGAGTTGATATAATTACAATTGACATGGCATCTTCGTGTATTTATTTAAAAAGGTGCGAAGAATAATCATCGAACGTGGAACGTATATTTAAAAATTTAGGGGCCTGCAAAAGCTTCTATTGTTTTCATGAAACAAGTGTTTCCTCCTTGAATTGAGAAAGAATATTTGCGAAAGATGGGGGCCCTAGGGAGAACCACGCGACACAGCGCCATCCACTCTGCTGATATTATTTTATTATTAATATAAGTAACGAATCAGACACTGCCAAGTGAAAGTAGGTCAGGCAAATATGAAGGTTCTATCTCTCTCACAAT
>JABUQX010052980.1:0-28746 GCA_015478945.1 Trachelipus rathkii
AGGAGTAGAACAACCCCCCGCCAATATCATCCTCTCCAAACCATGTTAGGTGCTATGATGTCGCAGTCAAAATAAAAAATCCACACTAGGATTTCACAACACTGCAACGGACGCTCAATGTAGAATCCATCCCTTGGTCCAGGTGACCTACAACCATACACCTCACAAAACTCCGCCATTCACTCCTATTAAGCACCTTTCTTCTCCTCTGCCAAACTGACATTCTTTACTGAGGCATCCTTTTTCTTCAGTCTTCCCCATGGTTTTTACTTCAGCACACACACATACCTCTCTATATCCAGCTATGTATTACTCAATCTGAAAAGTGATCTTAGGCTCTCAAAGACACATGGATCATCATGAGGGACTTCCTTTAATACTTTCCACTTATTGTGGGATAACATTGTCTCAACGGAAGGATGGTTTATTTCTCTCATTTATCGAATTTTTTCTTACACATGCGTCACCAATCGCAACTCTCTCTTATGCGTTCATTCCTCATTTTATCAATTCTTCTCACACCTGATTGTCCATCTCAACAGATTGTACCAAAGATCTATGCCTCTTATTCCATACCATAGTTTCACTACTATACATTAACACAGGTAACAATATACCCTCACCCAAAACATCTACATTTCCTTTCAAACCGTTTTACACCTTTTATATGGTGATGTTGGTAGGCTTCTAAATGAGAATCAAAAGTATTGTATTATCGGTTGATAGTGGTTAGCGGTGTGTAGATAATAAATGGAGTGAAAAGTGGATTGGTTTTAAGACTCTTTTTGGGGAAACAGGTAGGAATGTGTTATGTCTCCTGATTATTAAATTTGCATATGGACATGGGGTTATGAAGAATTAGAGAATGAAATTAGAAGATTAAAAACTACGCTTGAAGCGTTCTTTTTGGAGACGTGGATGGCTTAGTGGATAAAGCGCCCGGTTCTGTTAACTCAGCAACGCGAAAGTTAAGAGATATCCCGCTGATGAAGAGTAAATTCTTCTGTACTCATTCATTTAAAATATGGGGGCCAGGCCTTTTGAGTACTGCAGTCAATTAAAATGGAGAGAAAAACTCGGGGTGCCTGTTAAATAAACTACGCTTGAAGGCGTTCTTTTTGCGGGGACGTTGGATGGTTTAGTGGATAAAGCGCCGGTTACTGTTAACTCAGCAACGCGGAGTTCCAAGCGTTCGAATCCCGCTGATGAAGAGTAAAATTCTTCTGTGACTCATTCATTTTAAATTTGGACTCATTCAAGTATTAATGAGTCACGGAGATTTTTTACTCTCCCCTGCAGCAGATACGACGCTGGACTCCGCTGTCGCTGAGTGAACAGCAGCCGAGAGTTTTATCCACTAAGCCATACACTTTCCCAAAAAAGAATGGAGTCAGGAGATTTTATTTCCTCCAATCAGCGGGATTTCGAACACTGGGGACTCCGCGTTGCTGAGTTACACACAAACAGTAAACTGGATTGCTTTAAAACGCACTTAGGGTCCATCCACTTTCCCCAATAAGAAGAAGCTTCAAACGTGAGTGGTTTTAAAGCACCCGGTATTTCCTCATCCAATAATTGCTAGAGTACTTTCAATAAGGCCTGGCCCATTTCATCTCGGATTATGGTAGAGCTATGGAAGAAGTGAAAGGTTCACAGGAAGAATATATAGTAACTTATGATAGAGGTGGTGTTGGCACGCAGGGATTCGGAACACTGGATCCGCGTGTGCGCTGGAGTTAAAGCAGTAACCGGATTGCTTTTAAACCACTAGGCCATCCATCCCCAAAAAAGAACGCTCCAAGCGTAGTTTTTAAAGGCACCCGGATTTTTATATAATAATATTTCATATCGGTCGGAGTATTATTATGAGGTTTCGCTCACGTTTTGCTGGTTTATTTGGGTGGAGGACGGTCACTGGGAGGTGGGATTCACTAGAGCAGACACGTACGAGTACATTAATGAATATTGTTTGATAGTTTAGTTTGGATGTATAAATATGTATATGGTCTGTGAGAAAGGATGTGTTACGTGATGGTGAGTTTTGGTGGCTCTCATTGCACACGCACACGCAGTGTGTAGAACTGAAATATCCGGTGAGGTGTGAGACGCCCGAAGGGAAGTGGTACGGCCTCACTTGGAGTGTCATAGAGCTAGCTTTGCTGGTTAATTTCTATTATAGTGTGGCTGAACGTAATCTGAAGAGAGTTTGAAAGTCATTTGTAAGAAGGGATTTGGCAGGGGTGTAAAATGAGGTCTTGAAAGAAAGTGTAGTTAGTGAATGGTGTTTGGGTAATGTTATATAGTATTGCAGAGTTTTGGACGCTTCTACCGACGGTGTGTGCTCGACACGTGTTATTATGTTGGAAGGTCGCAAGTGAAACGTGTGTCCTTATGACCATAAGTATTTTGGGATATATGTTTATTCGAAATTTGGGATTCGAAGTAAGCCATAAGTTGGTCGTAACAAATTGTCAATGCATTAAGGTGGCTGGTGTAATGTTTATTATGTCATTAAAATGATAACTTATGTTATGTTAACATAGGTATACTTAGTTATGGTAATCAGTTAAACTGAAAAAAATTAAATATTAGATAATATTCATATATAATATTGATAATTAATAATTGTTATTAATGCATCATTAAATATAATAATTATAATAAGTAGAGTACATTATATAATATATAATAATTAAATAATTCAATATTACAATAAGGAATTAAATAGAAATAGACTTCATGAACATGATCAACAACATACCAGATAATCTAACTAGATAGCATGTTTATTATGTCATAAATTAATAATAATGTAATAGTAATAAGTGAGAAACACTCACAGGTGAGGTCTCGGTTAGTGTGAGTGGAAAATGTAGGTTAATATATATTAATATAATTTTTTGTTATTACTTCATGAACTTACATTTTCCTATTTTTTATTGATTAGTATTCCAGCATTATTAATTAGTAATTGCTTCATTAATAATTGGAGTATTAATCATAATTATTTCAGTACTCTATCTTGAAAAACATAGAGACGGCCGAATTACGTCACAAATTCCTAATGTCGCATTTCTGATAAATCATTGATTCAATATGTAAATTTAGATCAAGGGAGACAGCAATTATATAATGATATTCTTAATTAATTAGTGATAAATTAATATATTGTTATTGAATTACTGTATCTAATTTTAGGATTATTATTATTAGATGTACTTATTTAAAATTATTATTATTATTGAGTTGTAATATTCTTAATATTTTTAAAGTTAATATATTATTAGATTATGTAATTTATTATTATTATTATTATTTATTTTATTATTATTATTTTATTAATTTGATAAATTATTACCTATTATATAATATTATATATATATCATATATTAAATATTTATATATAACGAGTGAGAGTGAATTAAGGTTATTGTAACAGGCTAGAGGATGAGGGTGGCGGTTGGAGTATATTGATTATTTATTATTATTGAGATTATATCAAAGACAATACATGACTTTGAGTTAGAGTAATTATTTCTCTTATCCATTATGTACTGAGATTATATTCGATTAATTATGTATTATTATAGTTATATATTATTATTTATTGCCATCAAATAGAAAATTTCAAAGCTTCATTATGTAAATATTAGTAATTAGTAATTTATTAGTTTTTATTATATAAGTTATTATTATTATTAATTAATATTATTATTATTATTAGTTATTATATTAAATTATTATTTTATTATTAACCTCTATTATTATTTTTTTTATTATATCAATTTTATTATTTATTAGTGTGTATATTTTTTTATGGAGGGAGTGACACACTCTCTCTCACACTCAAACACAGATATATAGCGTAGAGATCCCACACTCAATGCAGCTAGTGATTAACGTCATGTATGGTGAGTGTATGTATGTTGTATGTATGTAATGTCATGTGTGAGGAGTAACCTGTATAAGTATGGTATAGTATGTGAAATGTATACGTGAGATGGTGGATCGAGTGTAGTGTGATGACTAATTTTAAGAAATGGTCATGTAAGGTAATATGATAATGTATTATGGTAGATATTATGTATGTATGTAATGCTATGTATGTAATGTTTCCTATGGTCAATGTTTGTTTATAGTGAGTGACGCAATGGATAATTTATGTAGTTATATGCAAATGAAATTTGGAGAGAGCGAGGAGAGATAGGTGAAAACGCATCAAAGAATTGAGACCATCAGGTACTGGCGTGAGTATGTATTTCCTTTGAGTGGTACCTAAATCTGAAACCATCAAGTACATTGGCGTAGGTAATGTTGTTATCCATTTGTGTGTAAAAGTGGATCATTGTACAGCAGTGCAAACATTCTTGAAGGGCAATGAGAGATTGCAAGCAAGTTTTTTGTGGTTTTCGATCGTGAACGCCAGCAGGAGAAGCCGCAGCACGGTCCTCAAATGAGTTTCCCTTTTACTTTTTTTTTGTTTTTTTGTGTTGTTTTCTCTCTACTCTCGCTAGGTTTTTCGAAAGTGTGCGACTCCCTCCAAACCTTGTCTTGGTTTAGATGTTCGTCATTCGTCACGTTCTCTGCTCTCCATCGTCTTCCTCTCTCTCTCTCTCCTCACTCAATCTCTGACCGAATCTATTCGGAATTCGCCTCTCATGGATGAGGTTCCATCGTGGTCCCGGTGAGCTCTAGAGGGATTTTTCTGGGCACTGGGGCTCAGCCTCCACTCAAAGGTGTGAAGGGGGGGCGCGGGTAAGGCTGGGTGCTTCTCTTCTCCACCTCTCGTGTATACTTCGCTCCATACTTATTATGTTTTTCCAGTGTCATAGTTTCTTGCACTCTTACCTCCGCCCTCCCAGTCCTGGCACTTCAAAGGTGGATATTGTTGATATATTAATACTCATATCCTTATATATATAATTATATACTCGTGGACGTAGGACGGCGTCGCGTCATATCATAAAGTATGAGTGGTGAGAGGTGGTTGAGATGCTACGAGTAGTAAGCTGATGATAGACCAGAGTTATTAGGAGCTTTTTATATATTTATATATATATATATATATAGATATAGAATGATTAATAGTATATAGATAATGATACAGGAGATTCGCTAAGTGATGTATGTGCACATATGGCTGCTTTGAGTATGGGAGGAATAGACATATATAAGTAATAACTCCATCCTTTTAATAATGCGGTTTGTCACATGGACTACTGAGGTTATGCACTAAAATCACTGTGAGGTGTCCTCATGTGAAGTGAAGTCTTTATGATATTAAGATAACTTTCTAAATAAGACTAATATGGTGTGAATAGATATGAAACGTGAGAATCGTTGAGCTTTTTACTGGCTACTTGAATGATCAGTTACTCTTGACATATATATCTAGAGTTTAACGGCATAAAGTTAATGTACAGTGAGTAATGTATATATATGTAGGTTTGTATATATAAATTTAGTCATGGTAGCAGTTATTATTGAGTGGATTTATAATATATACAATCCATGGTACTTTATAGAGAGTAATGTATGATTACTCTTTACCTTATATTACATTGTAGCGGTTGAAAAACGTTAATAACGGCAAGAATATATGATATATAATAATAATCATAATAATAATAATAATAATATAATAATCATAATGAAATAATGTAATAATTAATAATAATAATAATAAATAATAATAATAATAATAATAATAATAATAATAATAATAATAATAATAATAATAATAATAATAATAATAATAATAATAATAATAATAATAATTCACATTTAGAATCACACAGTTAATGTTTTTATTTCGACGATAATGGAGTAATTAAGATTTGAAGCGAATGGTCAACGAAAGTAGGAAAAATAAAGAATAAAAATATGCATAAGTACTCAAAACATCAGGCATATGGAGAGTGGAGTGTACAATTAACTCAGAGTGAGTTTGTGACTTATACGGTTTGGAGAGTAAATAAGAGTGAACCTCAATAATATCATTCCTTCGCGATTATAATTTGGGATTTGACGCGTCGTAGGCGAGATCACCGCCATTACTTGTCCTCAACATCAACAGGCCAAGGCATGCTAGTTTCTTCTTTCAGCTTTTCTGGTGCCCTTTCCATAATTTAACTAGCTTTGCGACCTGTTGACTATTTATTAATGCTAAAACATCTTCATTCAACTTTATTGGGAAGGCAGCTAGTTCTTCTTTCAGCTTCTGGTGCTCATATTTTAACAGCTTTGCGACCTGTTGATCAGCTAAAGCATCTCCTTCAAGAATGTGGTGGTGCTGATTCGAATATTATTAAAGAGTTTTTCTTATCAATGTCCCTACAACAAGCATGTGCGACAGCCCTTATATTAGCAATGGATCCTAATTTACAGGAAACAAGGGTAGGTTACGTATGAGTTACAGTTTATATTCTTTTGTCAAAAATAAAAATTTAATACAAACATGTAATTATAAAATTTTTTATTCTTTATATCTTTTTGCAATGTTTTTGTTACTTTTGTAAATTTTGAGATTTTATGTTTCAATTTATGAAATTCAAGCCGTTGTTCATGTGAATATGTCATATGTAAAGTGTGTGTCTGGTTGTTTGTGCAGATTGCTGAATGGGCAGATCGTGGCTGCTGAATGGGCACGGCACACACGGAGAGTGTGTTGTGATAACCTCACTCACTCTCTAATGGGCACGAGAGGCAATATTCAGATATGGAACTGTACATTTGCCAAATGTTGCATTTTCATCCTTCCAAAATTTCCAGAGTCCAGTCTATTGTAAGTATCTGATTAATTTTTTTTTCTTCTTGATTGCAGAAAACAGTTTTAAGAACGTTAAGTATTTTTTATAAATTTGACTTTCATGATTAGGTTAAATGAAATTTAATAACTATGAATGATTATTATTATTACCTTTTTATAACATAACATAACATCATCTACCTTTTTTCCCCAAGATTGGGGGCAAGGCTCGTGACATGCACCGGAAACAGAAAAGTAGTAGAAGAATATGACATAAGTCGAAAAGAAAGCCCAACCTTACCGCCCCCTCTATATCTATTAGTGAGAACACGTCGCAGTCAGAAAATCCACTCTAGAGCTTCACGGGACCGCGACGGACCATCACTATGGCATATCGTCAGTGTAGGGTTCATCCCCTGGCCCAGGTGGGCCACAACCATACCCCTCACAAAAACCCTCCATTCACTCCTATTATGCACCTTTATTCTCGAATCTGCCAAACTGACATTTCTCTCCTGCAGACATTCCTTTACTGACTCAATCCACTTTTTCTTCGGTCTCCCAGCCGGTCAATTCCCAACACACTCACCACCAGACATCCGCTTAACCAATTGACTATCATTCATCTTTTCCACATGACCAAACCATCTCAGCGTACTTTCATTTCTCTCATTTACCCCTTTCTTCACACCACATAACTCTTTAATACGTTCAATCCTCATTTTATCAATTCTTCTCGCACCTAACATGCCCTTAAGATTGTCCATCTGAACACATTGAACCTCTTATTCCAGACCATAGTCTCACTACTATACATTAACACAGGTAACAACATACCCTCATGTAATACCCTAGCTCACTCAAGACTTAGTCCCTTTACATCCACTAACGATTTGATTGCACCAGCCACCTTTCTGCCATTCACAACTTTTCTACTACACTCTGCATCATCCGTTCCCTTTTCATCCAACATATATCCTAAATATTTAAACTCAGACACTTGTTCCAGTTGCTCACCATCTAACATAACTTCACACGGGGACTGTCCTCACTCACAACCTTAACCTAACCTCTAATCTACTTTTACTTTCAAACCCCCTCCTTTACGTAAAGACCCTGCCAAATCTTCTTTCTACTACATCTCCCAAACTCTCTTTCAGATTCACCACACAAACCAAATCATCCGCATATAATAGGTTTGGCTGTCTAAAACAGAGAGAGAGAGAGAGAGAGAGAGAGAGAGAGAGAGAGAGAGAGAGAGAGAGAGAGGAGAGAGAGAGAGAGAGAGAGAGAGAGAGAGAGAGAGAGAGAGAGAGAGAGAGAGAGAGAGAGAGAGAGAGAGAGAGAGAGAGAGAGAGAGAGAGAGAGAGAGAGAGAGAGAGAGAGAGAGAGAGAGAGAGAGAGAGAGAGAGAGAGAGAGAGAGAGAGAGAGAGAGAGAGAGAGAGAGAGAGAGAGAGAGAGAGAGAGAGAGAGAGAGAGAGAGAGAGAGAGAGAGAGAGAGAGAGAGAGAGAGAGAGAGAGAGAGAGAGAGAGAGTAGAGAGAGAGAGAGAGGAGAGAGAGAGAGAGAGAGAGAGAGAGAGAGAGAGAGAGAGAGAGAGAGAGAGAGAGAGAGAGAGAGAGAGAGAGAGAGAGAGAGAGAGAGAGAGAGAGAGAGAGAGAGAGAGAGAGAGAGAGAGAGAGAGAGAGAGAGAGAGAGAGAGAGAGAGAGAGAGAGAGAGAGAGAGAGAGAGAGAGAGAGAGAGAGAGAGAGAGAGAGAGAGAGAGAGAGAGAGAGAGAGAGAGAGAGAGAGAGAGAGAGAGAGAGAGAGAGAGAGAGAGAGAGAGAGAGAGAGAGAGAGAGAGAGAGAGAGAGAGAGAGAGAGAGAGAGAGAGAGAGAGAGAGAGAGAGAGAGAGAGAGAGAGAGAGAGAGAGAGAGAGAGAGAGAGAGAGAGAGAGAGAGAGAGAGAGAGAGAGAGAGAGAGAGAGAGAGAGAGAGAGAGAGAGAGAGAGAGAGAGAGAGAGAGAGAGAGAGAGAGAGAGAGAGAGAGAGAGAGAGAGAGAGAGAGAGAGAGAGAGAGAGAGAGAGAGAGAGAGAGAGAGAGAGAGAGAGAGAGATTTTACCTCATTTCCTAAATATAAACCACTTATACATTACATACTGCAAAACTATATGCAGTGGAGCTTTCCCCTATGCGTTCATAAAGAAAGAGTTGAGTTGCATCAGAGCGAAAACTTTTACAAAAAAAGCGAGAATTTATTTTTACATAAATATATTATGAAATTTCATCCCAGGTTTTTCATATGACTTTGTTTCTTACTATTTTCTTTCTTTATATGAGCTTGATTCTTACTATTTGCTTAAATACAATCCTTATTTGAAGATGGTGAGATAAAATTCTATTTATTTTTACTGTAACTGATTTGTCCCTATAAATCCACTGCAGGCAGTTTGTCATTGTAAGTAATTTCATTACTTTTATTCTAAAAGTAAGAAACTTATTGGTTTTACAATTTTCAAAAATATCTTTAAGATAAGTAGATATCTATCTTTAGGAAACTGCACAACACACAAAATTCCCCTCTATCTGTAACTGACCACAATCTTGTAGCTCCTAATCATTATACTTTCTCTAGCAACTCACGATCTAATTGGGGGGCATTATGTTGTTTCTACGTTAACTACTCTTATAATAAGTCATGTTTTGACACTGAAGATGCTTCAGTATCTGCCGAAAAGGTAAAGGCCGTAATCGTCGGGGAATAAGCAGGTTCATTCGGTTTTTAAACTAAATCTTATTCTCCTCAAAATCACCCGTGGTTCGATAGCACTTGTTCTCTTACCCTTCAGGATAGAGGCAATGCTTATCGGAAATGGAAAATTCTCTTTCTCTTTTCACAATTGCTGATTTTTATTCAGCCTGAAATCGGTGCAGGAATATTTTTAGACCGGCCAAGTGTACTTTCACTAAAGGGAAATGCACTGACCACCTTGGCTTCCTTTTTTCATCTAATTCCATCCTCTTCGATTCTGACATCCCTCCTCCTACTCCTCTCAGGTGTCCCATGTACCTGCTTGTGATTATAATGATCAGGTACATGGGATCCTGAGACTATGAAAATCAGAAAAGCTGATGACCGAGATGGAATATTTGAAATATTCATTAATTGTGAGTTCTTTCTTATGGTGTTTGTTCAATCAAATTCCGACCAGAAATAAAGTAAAAAAAAAAAATTCTTTTTAGATTTTTTTTTAACAAAAAAAAAAGAATGTTAAAAAAAAAAACATTAAAAGAAAACCAGTTTCATCTCTACTCATGCTTAGTTTTCTCGCAGATTGTTCCATATCGTCACTTGATGGAACGACCTCATCAACAATGTTCCATCTCCAATTTTATTCTTACTTCCATCAACGATCTTCTCAGCTGTATTTCTAACTATGTTCATTCTTTGTCCGATGACTCAACTCTCCGTTCTTCCACTCATTTCAAATCTTCTCCCTCTTTTTGCATCTAGGGTTTCTTCTCGATTTTAGCTCTTCGATTTTATTCTTGCCGATCTGGATAGGAATTCCCGATGGGTTCGCCTTAACCTTGTGAAATTCAACTCTTTAAAAATTCAACTTCTTCACATTTCCCTCTCAAAGACACCTCTCAATTTTCGTATCTCTCACCTGTGAATCATAAATATTTCTTGGTCTGAACATAAACAATAAATTGTCATGGAGACCCCGTACTACAGCGGTTGCTAGGGTGGCCTCTAAGAACCTGGGGTTCTGAACGTTCAAGTTGCGGGAATCTTTTTTTTTCTGAAGTTGCTCCAGTTACATAAGGGTCTTATTCACCCTTGTATGGACTACATTTGGAAGACTTGTTTCACCTTCCTTTCGAATAGGGTTAAGTCTAAGGCTAAAAGAATAATAACCTGTCCCCCTTTCAAACTCCATTGACCCTTTATCTCTGCAACATAACTTTGGTTCTTTAACTCTTTTTCTATAGGTACTGCAATACTTGGTAAGCGAGGGAACATCTCTCGCATTCCGCTACCATTAATCTCCTTTGTAGCACAAGGAGTTCCCCGCTCGCTTATGAATGTTGTGTGTGTGAATATTGGAAAACCCAGGCTTTCTCATTCTGGTGCCTCCTTTTCGGCCATCTCAGCTATGTGAAACTGCTTCGATCATAAGTTTTTCCTGTTGCATTTAATCTTCCTCTCATAAAGGTTCGCGTCTGCGCATACCTGAGAGATTTGCGTTAGTCTTGGGTTTGGGTTGGTCTTCTTTCTGGTATTATTCTACCCCGTTCTTGAAAAGGGCTCTGCCCGTTATTAGTGGTAATCTGTAAAAAAAATAAGAAGACCGAAACCTGGTCGGAATTGTGCTTAATAAGCAGCTCACAATAAAAAAATAATTTTTTTTCCAGCTTTCCTCCCTACTCAAGTATCAACACCTGTCCAAGGTCAAATAATTCCTCATCAACAACAACAACATCAACAGCCACCTCAGGGGGATCAGCAACAATATTCTCCTCTTCATAATGCCCTTTACTTGTATTTGGCACGGATTTTAAGACCGGTCTGGGCTACCCCATTTATTAAGGAAGAAATTAAAGATAACAAACCAGTTGTAAGTTTTTTTTTTTTTTTTTTTATTCGAATCAATTTCACCTTTGTAAAATATTTGTATTTTTTTCATTTAGAGCAGCAAATTATTGTATTTTGATAGTATTTATTGATTTTTTTTTCAGTTAACATGTGTATTATCGTCAGAAGAAGTTAGCTTTTTAGCTAGACACGTTGATCTTATGGCCAAGTTCATGCTAGCCAACCAAGGACCAGGACAAAACATATCAAACATTTCCCTTCAGGGCACATTGCAGGGGTATAATTTGTAGATTACTAAAGTATGATTCAGTAGTAGTGTAAAATTAAGAAACTTTAAAGATGCTTTATCATTTTTTTTTCAGTTAAATAGTGGTTTAGAAATCATTTGTTTATTTAAAATTGTTGCATGTAATGAACTATTTTAATTAACGAAAAGCATTTCCCAAACTGACCCTTATAAAAAGAAAAAAAAAATCTGAAAATTCTAGTTTTTAGCATCTCATTTTTCATCAATCAGGAGAAATAAGGAATAGATAAATAGCAATACATATCAAATGTTTTATGTTAATTAAATATGATCAAGGTTCGAAATTGATTTTATCTGAATTTACACAAAATCCTTAGAAATATTTGTTACAACTAACAACAAGTGACTACTAATAAAATGAATCCTTACAAAAGCGATGTAATCCAGAGTTCTTTGGTTATCCTCTTGAGGTTGTAGTTATGAAGATATATGTCAATATAATAAACTAAGAATATAAATTGTTAAAATGATAAGCTTCCTTTAAGTAATTGTAATATTGAAGTAAAACGTTTAAATTTGCAGTACTTATACTAAAAATGCAAAATTCCCTTACAAAACAACCTTAAGGACCCTCAACTTACTTTTTTGTGCATCCATTAATTGTACAACTAAGCAGTCAAAAATTTGTCTTTATTTTTAAGTCATTTTCTTACTAATGTACTTAATATAACACAAAGCCGTAAGTCAATTTATATTTGATTAATCTCTTGAACAAAATAAAACACTAATGAAATATTAAAACCCATTTCACGTTATTAAAAGCTTTGAACACATCTATCTTTTTAAAAAAGGTTCTCCTTGTTCTCTCTTCTAGAGAATAATCAATTTATATTTTTAATACCCCTTTTTATAAAAGATTCATTAAACTTTAAAAATAACAAATCAAAAATATAAGAATAGATTTATTAATGTATAGGTATCTGCATGTGGAGAGGTAATTTAGTTTAAATATGCAATTGAAAGGTAATTATTATTATTATTATTATTATTATTATTATTATTATTATTATTATTATTATTATTATTATTATTATTATTATTAGTATTATTATTGAGGATAGTTCTTAGATTAATGATTACAACCAATAAATTTTTATGATTTAATATTCTATAAGTTAAGATCCAGATCTCCAATTTCATTGTATAATGTAAATAATTTACTTTTGAATTTTTCAAAAAATAATTAAGAATGTTATATATTGAATTTCTTACTGTCATATTTTACATTTTATTTGGGTGTTACTATCTCATTATTATTTTAGACCAGAGGTAAAGCTCTAACTAAACATTTTAAAATAATTTATTGATATCACAATTTAAGCTAGTAAAAAACCAACTTAGATATGCATTTAATATTCCTAAAAGTGCTTTAACTGAAAATTTCCAACTTTAACAAGCCTATTTTTTAAAAACCAATACCTCGTATTTTGAAAGAACTCTTATCGGTAGATAGTAAGTTAAGAGTTTTTAGCTTGGTTGCAAGTATTTATTTTAATTATTTTTGCCTTTTCAGAACTCCTAATCAGACTATGGGTCTAAGCACATGCGTAGATGGAAATCTTGGAGAAAGAGCATCATTATTGACTCTAAGGTCACTGCTCGCTCACGCTCTTGAAGTGCTCCGTTTGTGCACTGTTCTAACCACACACAATTTCACATTAGTTACAGAGGGACTCTCGAAGGTACATATATATATATATATATATATATATATATATATATATATATATAGTATATATATATATATATATATATATATATATATATATATATATATATATATATATATATATATATATATATATATATATATATATATATATATATATATATATGTATATATATATATCATCACCCCCATAATCCTTCTCTCCCCAAGACTGGGGGTAAGGTACGTAGCATGCACTGGAAACAGAAAAGTAGTAGAAGAATATGACGCAACGCGAAAAGAAAGCCCATCCTTACCGCCCCCTTTATACCCTTTAGTGAGAACTCGCCGCAGTCAAAAAAATCCACCCTAGAGCTTCACGGGACCGAGACTGACCCTCACTATGCCATCTCGTCAATGTAGGGTTCATACCTTGGCTCAGGTGGGCCGCAACCATAGCCCCTCACAAAACCCCGCCATTCATTCCTGTTATGCACCTTTCTTCTCGCCTCTGCCAAACTCGCATTCCTCTCCTCCAGGCATTTCTTTACTGACTCAATCCACTTTTCCTTCGTTTTCCCAGCCGTTCGATTCCCAGCACAATCACCACTATACATCCTCTTAACCAACTGACTACCATCCATCCTTTCCACCTGACCAAACCATCTCAAAGTACTTTCAATTATTCTCTCATTTACTCCTTTCTTTACACCACACAACACTCTAATGCGCTCATTCCTCATTTTATCAAATCTTTTCACACCTAACACGCCCCAAAGATTGTCCATTTGAACATTGTATTTTTATATCTATACCTCTTTCCAGACTATAGTTTCATTACTATACATTAACAGGTAACAACATACCCTCATGTAAGACCCAAGCGCACTCAAGACTTAGTCCCTTTACATCCACCAAGGATTTAATTGCACCTGCCACCTTCCTACCATTCACACCTTTCCTACTACACTCTGCATACAATATATATATATATATATATATATATATATATATATATATATATATATATATATATATATATATATATATATATATATATATATATATATATATATATATATATATATATATATATATATATATATATATATATATATATATATATATATTCTTTTTCCCCTGGCCCACCTTAATTGGAGGGCCACACTGCTTCCAGGAAGCTGGCTGCCGCCACTGGGCGGTTCCACAGGTCGAGGAGAGAAGTTATAGGGACGCCGAGGGGAGGTGACATTGTCTAGTTTGAATCTATATTTATATTGCATGAGTTTTGGGTGGTGACCTGATCTGCTCCGGGCGAGGTCCATTTGGCCTCTTCTGGACAGCGTTTCTTCTCTAGGGGAAAGTTTTGGGGAGGGGGTGTTTAATAAATTGTTATTTGGGCGGTTTTGAAGGTAAGTGTTTGTTAGATGGGTATGGATATGTGTAATCCATGACCTATTGGGAGGGGGCGGGGGAATTATATTGTAAGTGTTGTAATAGAATTGAGCTGGTGAAGAAGGGGGGATTTTAGTCTTTGTCGAGGGGGATTGGAGAGAATTTGGTGACAAGGGTAGGTTGTGTGGTTTTCTGGTACAATCTGCAAGAAAACCATCTCTAGCTCTACCGCGCTGGGGAGGATGGAGGTTTCGTGTAAATGTTGGATTGAGGTGGTTTTAGTGCAACCTGTGATAATTTTGAGGGCTGTATTTTGAGAGATTTGTAATTATTAGTGTTCGATTTTGAGTGTGCTGGGAACCATGCTGGTAAGGCATAGTTTAGATTTGTTCTAAGAATTGTTTATAGGTAGTGATGAGTGTGTGTTTCCTATCGCTGAAGGTGTTGGGAAAGGGTTCGGAAGGTGTTTAGTTTTCGTTGAGTTGTGGAAGTGATTTGGTCAATGTGGGGAGAAATGTCATGAGTGTTGTGGTAAGTCCTAATATTTTTGGGGTTTTGTTTAGTGAAAGGGGGTTGTTGTTCAGGGTGATTAAGGGATGGAGGGAGGATTGATAACGGTCAGTGGTTAAAGGGTGATAGAGGACTTAAGGGGGGATGTGGTCATTCTGTTGGAGGTTAACCACAAAAATGTAGATATTCTGGGCATGTTGTGTGGCTGTTTACGTCTGTGTTAAATGTTGATGTCAGTCTACAAGTTATAAGTTTGGTGGGTTGGGGTGGGCAGATCTGCTGTAAAGAGATTAAAATGGCGCCCTGTGGGACGCCGTTTTGCAATTTGATAGAATGGGAAAGGTTTTTGTATAAGACTTTTGCAAAACGGTTGGTGAGGAAATTGGAAAGCCATTTTTGTCATTATTTCCTAGGGGGAAAGGAGGATTTTTTGAATAAGGATGTGTGTGGGGATGGTGTCCAATGCTTTGTTTATGTCTATTGCAGTGAGTATAGATCTGTGGGAAGGTAATTGGTTGAAGCCGTTAATATATATATATATATATATATATATATATATATATATATATATATATATATATATATATATATATATATATATATATATATATATATATATATATATATATATATATATATATATATATATATATATATATATATATATATATATATATATTGATATAAATAATGTAAGTAAAAATATGTAACTAGATATTTGCAAACACCAAATTTTACTAACCTATAATTAAATTAGATGCACTTTTACAAATCATGAAAGCAAAAAAAAAAGGTCTCCCTTGGGACTGAAACTTTCAGAATGAATAAAGATTGAATATAGTAGTAGTATAGAGTAAAGTTAAATGAAAGTTTCTATCATAAATTTCCAGAGAAAAAAAATAAAAAAAATAGCTTTCTCTGGTCCTCAACTTCAAAAAATTAGGATTTTCGTTAATCACACAATTCAACTGCCATAGAAACTCCAAAAAATATTATTAAAATATTAGAATATTTACTCTTAATTTCCGTCAAAATATAACAACAAAACTAAAATAAGGTTTCCAATCATTCCTAGAAAAAAATATAAAACAATCAAAAAATAACTCACAAAAAAACTGGAACAATAAAGAAGAAGATAGTATGAGCCCCTTTTTCGTGAAGCGACCCACATACATACCTAAAAACTAAAACAAGTATCTTATAATTTAAACTTTTGCTTTTTCACCCCCTAATTACATCCCAAAGCCTTCCTTAATTCGATTATATTTTTCATATTATTTTTCTTAGTCAAACCATCTGCTATTTGTAACCTCGAATTTACCCATTCAACTGACTTAACTACCCTATTTTCCATTTTTTCCTTTAAATTAGCTAACTCTATTCTCAAGATCCTATTCTTTACCCCCTTAGTAGAATGTATGCTATCTCTTAAAGATTTACAATCTGTCATAGCTATAATATCCATTTTTTCAAAATCATTGGTAATTGTTAATTCCTCCCACAAATATTTAAGATATTCCCCCCATTCTATAGCCTCCACCATACTCAAGGTTTCGGCTGATAAGGTTGAACTAACTACTCTTTTTGCTACTTTGGACTTCCACAGTAAAGGACATATATTACCCTCTCTATCTCTTATCCGTATGCAATAACCTATCTGAGTCCTTCCCTCGCTTACATTACCAAAAGATGCATCAGAGTAAACCTCCAACCTCATTCTTCCTTTTCTTAATTTGGGTATTTTCATTTGAATTTCTTCCTTTTTTGCTCTTTGAGCCACTTTAGCTAGCTCCTTATAATCTTCTACTGTAGCCTCTTTCATCTTTCTTCCAAAAAAACTCACGTCAAAACTAAGATCAGGACGAGTATTTTGTGCCATCCAATTTAATTTTCCCAATAATGATCTATACTCTGTCATCTCTTCTTCATTTAATCTTTCATCTTTATTATCCTTGTTTATTTTACCTATCACTAATTTTTCTCTTGTGTAACTTTTCTGACTTATAATAATATCACCTCCTTTCTTTTGTTCCACCTCTATTCCTAAATATTTAAAAACGTTACTTTCTTCTCTTCCAACCTTCAACTCTTTCTTTATTTTTGAAATGATTTTCTCCTCAAACCTTTCATTCCCACCGTATATTAGATCATCTACATGAATTCCCATTATACCATAAATAACACCATTCTCTTCCCATTTGAATATAGTGTTATCTATTTTACTTCTCTTACCTCCAGTTTTTATTAACACTTCCACCAAGCTCTCATACCATTTCCTCGCTGCATCCTTTAAACCGTAAACCGTTTTCTTTAGTTTCCATAATTTTAGAGTATTAGCTTCATCCGGAGGTTTTATCACAACTTCTCTTTCCATTTCTTTTCCTTGTAAATAAGCTGTTTTAACATCCAGAGTCTTTACCTGCCAATCTTCCATATTTATTATTGAAAGTAGTTTAGCTCTTCTGTTGAAAAAGTGGGAGCTTCACACTCCTCGATTCCCAAACAGTCTTTCTCCATAAAACCCTTAACTACTAATCTTGCTTTACAAATCTTGGCTCCCTCTTTCTCTTTTTCAGTAATTATCCATCTTGTCTTAAGTATCTTATTTCCTTTTCTTTCCTCTACCTCTTCAAAAACATTATTTTCTTTCCAACTCTCGATTTCCTTCTTCTTGGCGTCTTCTATTTTCTTAGTGTACTCCGAATCTTTCCTTTGTAAGTTACCTACTTTTCCTTCACTGAAAAACAATTCTCCTGTATCTTCCTCAACTTCATATTCTCTCAAGTCCACCCAAAACTCTTCTTCTGAATCTAAATCTGGGACATTATAAGTACCGTCATACTTTCCTCCTCTTTTACCTCCTAAACTCATCACTTTCACTCTTCTCCACCACTCCTCATCATCGTGTCTTATTCTATAATTTCTTCCTTTTCTAATATCAATAGAATTAATCCCATCATCATCTTCGACCGAACCTTCTCCTTCTTCCTTCTCCGGTACAACTCTCTCCCTTTCTTTTCTTCTTTCTTCTCCCTTTCTTTTCTCTCTTCCTCTTCTTCTTTTCTTCTTCTTCTTTCTTTCTTTCTTCTTTCTTCTTCTTCTTCTTTTCTTCTTCTTTCTTCTTTCTCTTTCTTTCTTCTTTCTTCCTCCCTTCCTCTTTCTTCCAATATTTCTCTTATCTCCTCCTTTTCTTCTTCCTCCCCTTCTTCTCTTACTTTTTGTATTTTCGTTATATGTATTTTATTCACCTCTCTAATCAATGCTCCATGTTTAACCATAACAATTTTACCGTCTCTCCCAATTATCTTCCCAGGTCCTCTCCACTTTTCTTCACCCTTTTTCTTATAATAAACTTTATCTCCTACTTGAGCTTCTTCTATTCTATGAATTCTGATCTTACCTTTAAGAGCTCTCCTTATCCGATCTCTGCATTCTTTCTCTTGAATCTTATCTTGAACCAGCATTTGAACTTCCATTAGTTCTTTTAGTTTTGCTCCTTCTATTTCTTCCTCTAGTTCAGTAGAACTGAGCCTTTCAAACTCATGTTTACCTCTGTATTGAATCCCAAACACTTTTTGATTGGGAGAATACCCACCACTCATTATTCTATCATTCTTCGCACTAACCATCCACATTAAAACCCAATCTCTTCCTTTAACTCCATCTTCTTTTAATTTCCTCATACCCTCCTTCAATATCCCAACTGTCTTTTCACTTTTCCCATTGCTCCATGGGCTCTCACTTGCAGTACATAACATTTCTATGCCCCATTTTTCCGAAAATTCAATCATTTCTTCGTTCTGAAATTCCCTTCCTCCATCCGTTATTATTTTTTGAGGCGCTCCAAAATAACTAATCCATTTCTCCATTACACATTCCATTATACTGGAGGGTTTCTTGTCCTTCAGCCATTTTGCCTGACAATAGTGTGTTGCCCAATCCACCATGACTAGAAATTTTTCCCCTTCCAGCTCACCTATATCCATCGATAATACTTCATTAAAATATTTGGCTAGAGGTAAACCCACTATAGGCCTTTCAGGATTTCTCTTATATTTTTTACATGTTTCGCAATTACTACAAATCTCCTTTAACATTTGCAACCTTTCCTTCTTCACCCTCTTATAATCTTCATCTTGATCCCATGCTTTACAAATCATTTGTTGCAATTTATCAAAAGAGCAATGGCCGAATTGTAGATGTAATCTCAAACAAGCATTTTTCCTCATCCAATATAGACCTATTTTCCCTAAGTGTTAGCCACACACTCTTCATTTTCCCTTTTTTCCTTAATTTTATTCTTATATGACCTTTCCTATCCATATTAAAAGGTATTTTTTCATTTATTATAGAATGGTTACATTCTATATATTTATTTTTAAAATCTATCCTAGACTTTAATTTATCTAAAACTACCGTCCCTACCAACCAAGGTATGTTTCCTTCTACTATTTCTGTTTCTAGTAATGCATGCTTATTACCTAAAACAATCGGAATTAAAAATTTCCTATGACACTTAAATTCCCTCTCCGCAAATATATATGTTTCTTCTACTCTTCTCTCTGACTCTTTCATCTTTTCTAACTCTCGTCACTCTGGTATACGTTAAATCTCCGTCTAAAGCTCCTAACATTATTTTTTCTTCACTTTCCACCAATTTACTCCTTCCCAACAACAAACCTCCTTTGTGTTCCTCTCCTAGTTCAGCCATACCTGCTGCAGAACACCTTCTCAATGCCACATCAAATCTGCTCACGAAATCCTGTATTTCTTCATTACTTCTTCTTTCAATTCTGAAAAAAGCGTTCATACTGTCCATCTTTTCTCTTTTCTTGTCACTGCTATATTTCTTTTCTAGAACACTCATAATTTTTTCTACTCCGTCACTGCTCGCTATCTCCTCCCTTGGCAATCCTCCTACCAATTCCCATGGTTCACCACATAATGCACTCCTAATAGTCAAACCTGGATATTTATCTACCTTCTTATTTCTCCATATCCAATCTTCCACTTTTCCTTTCCACTCAAGGAACCTCTCCTTCTTCCCATCAAACACTGGACATTTCTCACTCCTTTTACCTTTCTCATCACTCTCATCATCAGAGCCCATTTTGCATCCAAGAATTTTAACCTTATTTTAGAATTGATATAAATAATGTAAGTAAAAATATGTAACTAGATATTTGCAAACACCAAATTTTACTAACCTATAATTAAATTAGATGCACTTTTACAAATCATGAAAGCAAAAAAAAAAGGTCTCCCTTGGGACTGAAACTTTCAGAATGAATAAAGATTGAATATAGTAGTAGTATAGAGTAAAGTTAAATGAAAGTTTCTATCATAAATTTCCAGAGAAAAAAAATAAAAAAAATAGCTTTCTCTGGTCCTCAACTTCAAAAAATTAGGATTTTCGTTAATCACACAATTCAACTGCCATAGAAACTCCAAAAAATATTATTAAAATATTAGAATATTTACTCTTAATTTCCGTCAAAATATAACAACAAAACTAAAATAAGGTTTCCAATCATTCCTAGAAAAAAATATAAAACAATCAAAAAATAACTCACAAAAAAACTGGAACAATAAAGAAGAAGATAGTATGAGCCCCTTTTTCGTGAAGCGACCCACATACATACCTAAAAACTAAAAAAAATATATATATATATATATATATATATATATATATATATATATATATATATATATATATATATATATATATATATATATATATATATATATATATATATATTATTTCATATATATATATATATATATATATATATATATATATATATATATATATATATATATATATATATATATATATATATATATATATATATATATATATATATATATATATATATATATATATATATATATATATATATATATATATATATATATATATATATATATATATTTAAATAAATAATAGTTTCAGATTGAATCGGTCCATGGAATTTGACATTTTTTCCGTTCCGGTTCCGGCCGGAACCAGAATTACTAATCTACTTCTGAGAAAAAAATTGATGGAAGGGATTTATTTTACATAACCCATAGCCCATCTTTAAAAAAAATAATAGTAGCCTTGTGTAGCATTCATACAGTGGATTACATATCTACAGTAAACTGTTCACCAGTATTGGGCAATATTTTTTAAACGTTTTTCCTCAAATATATTTCCTGCTTCTGAATGAAAATAATTTCTCTGAATATATGGGGAGACTGGAAGGAGAGTAATTTGTGGGCTAGTACTGCTATGTTTAGGAATTTAGCTTTGTCACTTTCCCCAATTAAGTAATTCTTCTTTTCCCAGTTAGAAATTGATTTCTGTGGTAAAAAAATTTCAATTTCTAGAATTTCCTTTTGAAGAGCCACTGATTTTTCTTTTTTTCCCTTTTACACTACTGACTCGCTGTCACTTTCACTTTCTTCAAACTTATAAAAACTAAGTAACTTTGCAGTAATTTCTTTTCTTAATGCTCCTGATGATTTTGAGGTACTTGGCAAATCTAAGTTCATTGTAGATAATGCTCGTGTCTGAAAATGGATGGATGACTCATCGCCTGAACCTTCTTCTGTACTGCTACTACTATCACTTTCTACCTTCAATTATTTGCATATTTCTTCAAGCATCCATTTACTACTAAAGTCAGTTTGTATCTTGGGTCTACTACAGTACTTAAAACAATTATTTTGTTTTGATATATGTCTATTGATCCTTTCTCTTCCTTTTTATTCATAAATCTAAACTCTAATGCCTTCTTCAGCTCTTCTTTATTCTCTGAACTCTGCTGTCATCCTCAGAGTTTGAGAGATATGCTGAAGAGCTCAAATATGGAGAATAATTGATGATATAATTGATTTTGCTTTATAGTTTCCGTAACCATGAGAAATGGTTGTAAAACTCTTAGAATTTTTTCAAGTATTTGCCATTTATTAGCAGTCAAAGCTTAAATGATTGATTGTTCTATAATATAAACTTGCAGAGGTCTTTTCAAACATTCAATTCTTTCTAGAATCAAATATGTGCTATTCCACCTTGTATTAACATCTTGAATTGGCATAAGTGGGCTGCAAGATGTTGATCCAAGTCTCTTTGTATTCTTTTAAGTTCATTACAGCTTAAATGATTGAAATGTACAAATATTCCTACATTTCTTTATTAAATCACACTGTTCTTTGAGAAAATAAGGCATCTTAAATAACAAATTGAAGTTTATGAATAAAACAAGAAAAACTTGTGTATCCTGCAAAATTAGTTCCAAGCTTCATGTTATATGCTACATCTCGAAGGATCAAATGGATTTTGTTAGGAGGAATTTCAATTATTCATCATAATTTCAAAACTCAGTGATTTTAATTCCAGAATAAGAACCTGGGAAATACTTGCAATGGAGTACACAGTCCATTTTTTTAAACTCTCTGGTAAGCCAGAGTGCAGTTAAAGAAATAAATGACTCGTTTGAATTATTTAGCTCTCTATATATCTGTAGTAAATGATATCTGATCAGCCTTAGAGAACTTCTCGAATACTGCTGATCATAATTTCCTGTATGAAGTTGGTAACATCTTCTCTACAAAATATTTTCTACTAGGAATAAGATATTTTGGTTGAAGATGGGCAATAAGTTCTATGAATCCCTGCTCTTCAGTGACTGTGAATGGCTGGTTATTCATTGCGATAAAATTCATCATTTTCCGATTTTGGGTCATTGTTATGTCAAATCTTTTTTGAGGATATTCTACTCAAAACTCACTTATCTCACGGCTTGATCTATTGCTCTTTAGTGGTTTCCCGATTCTAGAAAATACAAGTACTATTAAAATATTTGGACTTCCAGATATTCCTTTCGATGATGATTTTCCATATGTTCATGAAGTGGCGTTGTACTAAACGTAAGATTTTATGTTGAAAGTTATATAAAATACTTTTTTTTACATTTCTTTATAGTTAAACGAAAGTTCATAAGAAATTCCGGTTCCGGCCGAATTTTTTTGTGATTCCGGCTAATTCCAGTTCCGCCGAAACTGAAAATTTCAGTTCCTTCCGGTACACTCCCTAATATAGTGTTTATATGTATATATATATATATATAAAAAAATATATATATATATATATTATATATATATATATATATATATATATATATATATATATATATATATATATATATATATATATATATATATAACCCTCACAGGAAGTTCGTGATCAAGTTAGAGGTGTTACTCTAAGAGATTTGATTCTTTCCGGAAAAGATATCTGCAGGAATTTGATTATGGCACTTATGGACAGGTGAGTGCAAATATATATATATATATATATATATATAAAGATATATATATATATATATATAACATATATATATATTTATATATATATATATATATATATATATATATATATATATATATATATATATATATATATATATATTTATATACGGTATATATATTAGAGGTGGAACGAATATGAATTTTTTATGTTCGCGAATATGAATAAAAATATTGTTTATATATTCGCGAATACGAATATTATTAAACCCATTCTTCTTACTCTATCTTCAACATAAATATTAGATGTCTTTAAGTTAACTAATCCTATATTCAGTATATTGCATCAACATCTTATACGTGTGAAAATGGAAGGTCGAACTAATGCAATCATCTCAGCTATTTTGGTATCTTCTCTTATAGTTTCTACATTGTTGGCATTCCATATTTTGTTTTTCTCGATGTACATTTCGAGAGTTGCTTGCTTTGTTTTTACAAGAGGGGTTATTGATGCCTTCCGCTTTTGATTTTCCTTTTAATTTAATATCCTATTTCAATGCCAATTTCCATAGTTTTCTCTTCCTTCCCTGTGGGTTTTTTATCCAATTTTTCTCAAACCTTCCAAACCAAACATTTTCCTTTTTTTATCCTTTTATGAGCTTAATCTTAATATGCCTTTGTTGTTCACCTTGTCTATATTTTATTTTTATCTTGAAACACTCCAAAAATAATTTTTTATTTCACATGTCAACATTCATCTTCATCCTTTCCATGATTTCTCTACCTATCAGCCATTGTATATCCTCTAATTACTTCAGTTTTAATTAAAAATTTATAATTTCCTATTTGGCAGGGTATATCTTTATTTTTAATGGTTTCATATTTTTCCAAACACACAACTTCCTTCTTTGCACCACTCAACTTGCCTCTTTTTTCTCCTGACTGTTATTAATCTCCTTTATCTCTGCCTGCACCACTTAGCTCCATCATTATCTGGCCTAGTCATCTCCTCCCACATAAAGTCTTTGTACATGTGTGTAGAATTCCTTCTATGTCTCCATATACTTCATCTTCCTCTTTTTCTACTCTGAAGTAGCTTACTTTCTCTTCTTCGTTATTCTTACTTTCTTTTTTGATTTCACCTTCTCTAAATACTGTAAAGTTTCTTCCTTTATTGTTCCATTTCTTTGGGCATGCTTGTGCATAATGATATTCTGATCCGCATATTACACACCTCGTTACTTTACTGAACCTCATAGGGTTTTTTCTTCCTTGTATTCTTTCCTCCTTAGGTGGTCTATTCCACCATTCCCCTTCTGTTTCTTTTCTTTTCAATGTTGTTACTTCCTTAGGAAATATTCTTATCAACATCATTTTTATTACTTCAAAAGAAATTGCTTCTTCTCTTCATCTATGCCCGTTCTCTCTCTAAAAGAAGATATCCTCTCATATCGTCTGTCATAGTCCCTCCTCCAGCTGTTTCGCATTCTTTATACATTCTTCCAAACCTTTCAACGAATGTCCGCATATCTTCTTCCTGCTTCTTTGCAATATTGAAAAATTCTCTCATCTTATTGAATTGGTCAGTGACCTTGTCTTTACCGTATCTTAATCCCAATTTTTCTATTATCGACTCCTCCCCTCCCTTCTTCATAAGATCTTCATTTTTTATTTCCTTAATTGTTTCAAAAGCTTTTCCTAGTCTTAATTTAATCTCCAATCCTGGGTATCTCTCATATTCTTTTTCTATGAGTAACCATGTTTTTACTTTTTCCTTCCACTCCTCGAAATTCTCCCTTTCTTCTCCATAAAACCTTGGGCATCCTGTTCTAGTATCTCTTCTACCACCTTCAGTTATTTCTTTGTCTGAGTCAGGCATCTTCTTCACTTTTTGCCTCGTAACTACGTTCTCTGCCACCACTTTGATAAAATTCCGTGATATGAAGCAACAATAACTCACCTTAAGAAAAGTGCTGAAGTGAGTTAGGTGATTGAAGTTTCATGAAAGATCGAAGATTAAAAATAATATAACTTGTATTAACGAAATATTTTAGTAATTTTTCCTCTTTCTTCATTTTATACGTGAGAATATAACAAAGATGGATCCCTCTTTGCTTTAAGCTACACAATAAAATTACCACTATGCTATTTGATATTTTAAGATAAGTGAATCAAAGGTCACAATCGCCTTTTAAACTTTAAACATTAAAATAAGAATTTACACTTAACGTCCTTCTGAAAGATAAAAGAAATAAATACTAATATTCAAATTAAACTAAAACTTCACAGAACACTTGTCATAATAAAAATTGTTGATCCTTCTTCCAAGATGATATCATTCCCTTTCCTGCAATTATAGAAATACATTTTATAGTTTAGCAGATTTAATCAATCAATCAATATATATATATATATATTATATATATATATATATATATATATATATATATATATATATATATATATATATATATATATATATATATATATATATATATATATATATATATATATATATATATATATATATATATATATATATATAGTTATATAGTTATATATGATATATATATATATATATATATATATATATATATATATATATATATATATATATTTATATATATATATATATATAAATATATATTTATATATTTGTATATATATATATATATATATATATATATATATATATATATATATATATATATATATATATATATATATATATATATATATATATATATATATATATATATATATATATATATATATATATATATATATATATCTTTTTTTCTTTCTTCACCTTCCTCTTTTTGCCCCAAGATTGGGGGTAAGGTGCTGTACAAGCATCGGAAAAGAAAAACAGTAGGAGAACATGACAAACGTCGAAAAGAAAGCCCAGCCTTACCGCCCCCTCTGTACCATTAATTAGTGAGCTCGTCACAGACAGAAAATCCACTCCTAGAGCATCGGGACCGGGTGACGGGACCCTCACTTATGGTAACGTCAATGGGCGGGTTCATCCTGGCTCCAGGTCACAACCATGCCCCCATACAAACCCCCGCCACCCAGCCATTCTCTCCTATCATGCACCTTTCTTTCTTCTCGCCTCTGCCAAACTCACATTTCTCTCCTTCAGACATTCGTTCACCGACTCAATCCACTTTCTCTTCGGTCTCCCAGCCGGTCGGTTCCCAACACACTCCCACTATAACTCCGCTTTAACCACCCGACTTTCATTCATCCTTTCCACATGACCAAACCATCTCTAACATACTTTCATTTATTCTCTCGTTTACGCCTTTATTCACACCACACCACTCTCTCTAATACGTTCATTCCTCATTTTATTAATTCTTTCACACCTAGCATGCCCCTAAGATTGTCCATCTGAACACATTGAACTTTTAGATCTATACTTCTTATTCCAGACCATAGTCTCACTACTATACAATAACACAGGTAACAACATACCCTCATGTAAGACTCTAGCGCACTCAAGACCTAGTCCCTTTACATTCACCAACGATTTAATTGCACCAGCCACACCTTCCTTCCATTCACAACTTTCCTACTACACTCTACACCATCCCTTCCCCTTCTCATCCAACACATACCCTAAATATTTAACTCAGACACTTGTTCCAGCTTCTCATCATCTAACATAATCACACTGAGGACTGTCCTCACTCACAACCATAACCTTACTCTTATCTACGTTTACTTTCAAACCCCTCCTTTTACACACCCTGCCAAATCTCTCTACCAATCCTCTCAAACTCTCTTCAGATTCGCCACACAGAACCAAATCATCCGCATATAATAGGTAGGGCACCCTCCACTCTCTTCCATCATTCTAACACCATTTCCTGCCATCCCACCTCGAATTTTTCATAACTCCATCCCTGTGCACATTGAATAAATCCAAGGAGACATAACACAACCCTGTCTCACTCCGCTATTAATCCTAAACCAATCACCATTGACACCATTTATTCTTACGCTTCACTATCGTCATACATACTTTTGATTCCATTCAGAAGCCTACCACCACACCATATATCAATACTAATACCTGCTCATAAAGCTTCCCTATTAACTCTATCATACGCCTGTTGTAAATCCATAAAACCTAACTAAATTTATTCTTCTTCTCCCTCATTTTCTCATTTGTTTCAATGTAAAGATTTGATCCACACATCCTCTACCACTCCTAAACGCACCTTGTTCTTCACCAATCAGTCAGTCACTCGACTCACTCTTTCAACCAAAATACCAGCATATATCTTCCTACAACACTCCATAAAATTTCCCTATAATTTCTACAGTTCCCCTTTCCTTACCCTTATACAAGGGTACTATTACTCTGCTCTCCTCCAATCCTTTGAACTATACCCCTCCATAAACGCTTTATTACACAACTTCCAAATCCAATCCATCACCATCTCGCCTCCGCTCTTGATCATTTCACTAGTAATTTCATCTATACCTGCAGATTTACCATTCTTCAACTTTCTCAATCTACCCATTACCTCCTCCTTACTAATAACCTCATCCCCAAAATACCTATTCCTTCTTGCACCATAAAAACCACACACATTCACTAACACCTCATCATTACTGTTAATATTGTGCAGATTGAAGTGTTCTTCCACACTCATCTCACATCCATTTCATCAGCTAAGTTACAAAAGCACCTTCCCTATTCATTATTCTAAGCAGATTCCCCTTATTCTCATTCTTAAACTTCCGCGCTTCCTTCCAGAAGAGCTTCCTATTCCCTTGTATGTCCTCATTCATCCTCCTTCCAAACTGTTCATTTACCTCTTGTTCTACGTATGCACCTTTTAGTATTTCTTTTTTCCTCCTTATAATTCCAAGCATCTTTCTTTGAAACTTCATCATTTGCTTTTAGTACATTCAACCACGCTTCTTTTTTACCTTTAACCGCTTTCATCACCTCTTCATTCCACCATTCGCTGTTAACATTCTTACTTCCTACTTTAGCACATCCACACACTTCCTTTGCACTACTAACAATTGCTTCCTTCATTTGCCCCCAGATTTGTTCAGTATCAACTTGTTCACATTCAACCGATTTACTAGCGAGCGCTCTTACATACATATATATATATATATATATATATATATATATATATATATATATATATATATATATATATATATATATATATTGAAGGGCCTGCCAGCTTAAGGAAGATTTAAGATTTAAAAGTGGATTTTCCTTTGAAAGAACTCAAA
>JABUQX010052981.1:0-5000 GCA_015478945.1 Trachelipus rathkii
CAACCCCACTTCCTCCCTCTTCAAATCCTCGTTTACCCCTCTCACATTCATACACCCCATCCTAATTACCACTCTCCTCCCCATCTTTCCCTAATTCTATATATAACTCAATCAGGCTGTACGCTTTACGGGACCCCCCACCTTAGGTGCTTCCCCACACCTAGGGCTACCACCCCGCTCACCAACCCACAATAACAATAACAAGATACGTTAAAATAATATAAAACAATATAAAAGGTTAAAACCTACCCTCTAATTTATATTTATTCCCCCACCCTTTCTCCCCCTCCCTTCCCTTTTCTTTAAAATTTACCCGTTTAAAACTTTATTTATCTAATAAAATCTTTAATTATTTACAAATCTTTAGTAATGATAGATTTCTTCTAAATGATACTTTACTGTATTCATACATTAAATAATTAATATTTCCTCAATAAAATAATCCCCAAAATGGAGTTTTCTTATCCACAATGTTATTTAGAAAAGTTGGTAATAATAGTTTGCACCTTGTTGCAGATGAAGAAAGTCCCACGTGACTTCATATTCGTATTTTGCCCAACATCGTTCTACGCTTGGAAATATATATAAGGAACAAGGCGTTGGCTTCGACTTCTCTTTCCATTGGAATTATTATATATATAGTTGTTTTCTATAATCTAAATAATCCATAATTAATTATCACATGTAAATAAACTCTATTTTATTTAGTGTTCTCCTATTTATTTGATCTTTGCCAATTATTTTCCAATTGTGACGTTAAATTAAAAAAATTATATTGAATCGAACACAGATTTTAAATTAACCTAACCTAATATTAATGGAGTCAACAGCTTATAAATGTCCATATATATATATATATATATATATATATATATATATATATATATATATATATATATATATATATATATATATATATATATATATATATATATATATATATATAGAGAGAGAGAGAGAGAGAGAGAGAGAATTCTTTAACTACTTAAAGGTAGGTTTAATTTTTATATAGGTTTGGACCCTTGGAGTAAAGTATTATTTTTGGTTTTAAATTTTATTTACATGGCGTATTACAAATTGAACTACTCGTATTAAAAATTGAACTACTAGTTGGGAAACCATCAGATTGATTTTGCGGATGGCCTCTTAATCGTATATTTATATTACTAAATTACGCATACTAAAATTTATTCATAAAAGCAGGGAGCAAGAGAACGATATATATATATATATATATATATATATATATATATATATATATATATATATATATATATATATATATATATATATATATATATATATATATATATATATATATATATATATATATATATATATATTAAAAAATTAAGGGCACGAATCACTTTTGGTTAAAACTTGTGAGATATGAACTAATAACATCATAATAACAAGCACAAGATTTCGCTTACAATAATTTGTAAGCCTCTTTCAAGTGGAAGAAATCTACGAACAAGACAAACGGATGAAGAAATGAGAATATATTTTTTCGTATTTTTTAATGGTTGGTTGATTGTTTAGTTTTTCTTAGATCAGTGAGATATTTGGAAGACAGTAAAATGGAGTTTTGTATTTGGTCAAGTTTATAATCACCTGTTGCTTTATTGAAGTTATTGGTGTTGTATATATATAAATGGATTCTATTATTTTTCTTTTTTTTGTGTATGATTGATATTTTTAATATGGTGGGATTTTTGGTGTTGATTTTATGATGTGTAAGTGTACGATGAGTTGTTAGGGCAGAATTGGTGTTATCATTGTTAAGGTCTGTATTATGTTGGTATATGCGGCGATCTAGGTCGTTGGTTTCACGATGTAAGAGGAGGAGCAATTGTGGCAGGGGATTTTGTAAGCACATTGTTTTTGGGTATTATTTTTTTGTTTTTTTTGGGGGGGGGGTTTAAGAGTATGTTTCAGTGTGAAGGTGTTATTTTGAGGGAAAATGATATATTTTGGGAGGTTGTGCTTTATGTTATGATTTACGGTGTAGGGGAGGGGAAAGAATGTTTTATTTAAATTTGTGCTCTTTTTTGTTGTGTGATAAAATGTTTGTTTTGCTTTCTTGTATGCTGTATTAATTATATGGGGAGAATATTTTAATTTTGTAAAGGTTGAAAAAAGATATTTTGTTTCTGTGTTTAAATGATTAAGGGAACAAATGCGTAGGGCTCGGAGGTATAAAAATGTTTGGGTTGCTATTTTGATGTTTTTAGAGTGAGCAGAGTACCAGTGGGTGTAAGTGGGAGGGGAGGATGGTTTTCTGTAAACGAAGTAGGTGATGTGGGGGGAGTTTTTCAATGTGAGAATTGTATCCAGAAAGGGTAAAGTGTGGTTTTGTGATAATTCCCACTTACACTCACTGGTACTCTGCTCACTCTAAAAACATCAAAATAGCTTGTGGAAAAGATTTATGTATTTGGCAAACCAAGCAAATGAGCAAAGCCTTGCCAAAATGATTCATACACACATGGGGTAGAAGGTGTGTGTGTAGACGTAAATTCGCTTATGAGAAAAAAACAAATGGAAAAAAACAAATGCAAAACACAAAGATTCAAGGGTTTGACAAACTCCCCATGTGTAGAGCCGCTTAAGTCTTATTTTCACATCCAGCACAATGGTAACACAGGTACAGGAAATTGAATACCAATTTACTTCATATATTTGTGGTTCTTCTATTTCTAAATATTTCTTAATATATTTATGAAAAAATTATTTTATATTTCTTTACTCAAATGTTTTTGGTAACTTAAAATATCGTGTGCTAAACTCTTGGTACATAAAGCTTTCCACAATCAACATCTTCATCTGCGGTAATTGGAAATAAATATCCTTATCCACGAATACTGAAAACTGACATCCGACTAACATCTAATTATAATATGTTCAGTGAATATCTATGTGGGTGCTTCAAAACTACGCTCTCAATAAGTTAGAGCATCGTTCAACCGTATTATATATATATATATATATATATAATTAGATATATATATAATATTATATATAATACTTATATTATACATACAATAGGTAAGGAAGTAGTGAATAATACGTATATATCATAGTATAAGTATGCTATATAATATATATATATAGTATATGTTTAATAGTACTTATATATATATATATATAATTTATATATATATATTAGATTTTAGGTGGTCGTTTAGGAGAAAAATATGGTACGAAAAGAGTTCTAGGTACGGCTGTCTTTATTGATGTTCTAGGAAATCTTCTCATCCCTGTCTCTTCAAAGTTTAGCTATATTTTGCTTATAATAATAAGATGTGTGATGGGGTTCTTCCAGGTAAGTAAATTTTTTGTGAACTGTTTTAATTAAGTGTCATTCAGTAAAAAAAAAATTCTTTTAAATCGCGTGAAAGAAATCGGCTATTATTCAACTATTCTAAATTAAAAAAAATATATTAAATGTAATAATTTTTTGAAGATTTTAAATATTTGAAGAGAGTTTGTTTATTTTGATGTATGAATTACTGAATGAACCATTCCATTTATTTTAATTTTTTAATAAACAATTTTTTTTACATATTTTTAAGCTATGAATTACTCTCTCTATAGTAACATAACTTTTTTCTGAAATTAGCATTCAAAAACAATGAAATCTTTAACACAATGATTATATAAAAAAAATTGTTAAGTATACTCATTCAGTATAGTAGTAACAGAGCCAAAGCAGGGGGAATTGATCTTGCACCTCTAGTCCCTTAATCCCCTTTAATAAAGTATATAATATTATATATTATATATATATATATAATATATATGATAATTGATATATATTATATATAATATTATTATATAAGTAATATATATACCTATATACTACATATAGTATATATATATAATATAATAATTATATATAATATTATATATATATAACATAATTGCCATTTGTAGTAAAGCCACACAGCCAAAATGTACTCAATTTTAACCGTTGAGTGGGTACGTCAAGTCTAGAGTTGAATAGAGAATTAGCTCAACATCTCTCATTGTCTCGCACTAAATATACTTCTTCGAACTGGGCCCGTCGCTTTGTTATGTGCAGAGGTGCTTCTACCACTGAGAACTAGGTAGCGCTCTCTTAGTTATAGTATATATAATATATATTATATATAGTTATATATAAATAATATTAGTAGTATAGTTTATTATATACTATATATAATAGTAGTATTATATATCCGTATATATATATGATTATTATATATGTATATACCTAATATATATTATATATAATATAGTAATATTTATATATTTTATGATTATATATAATATATATATTATATTTAGTTATATATATTTAATAATTATTATATTAAATAATATTCATATATAATATATAAGTATATATATATAAGAATATTATATAATTAATTAAATATTAGTATATATAAATTATTATTATATATATTACTTTTCGTAATCTTTATGTGTAGTTATATGAGTGATTCTAACCTATTAACTTCGGATCATCGCCTTGGCATTGGATAAGGACAGGAAAACAATATTAAATTTGGCGTTCGTTATATTTTATTGATTAACAGAAAAAACATTGGGAAATTACGGGAATAGCTTCGACAAGATAAATCCCCCCGTGCTTTGTCTCTGTTACTATTAATGTTAGTTGCAGTTTGTTCCTATCTTACTATCTCCTGTACTATGCTCTTGCTCGTTGAAGTGTCTCATAGATTAATCATTATTTATATACATCCTTCATTACTATTCTTCTGATAACTATTTTGTATAATGACTATTGCTGTTACTTCCACTAAGCTTATATTTGCTTTCTGCAGATACCCGTACATCAAGAAATTGAAATGAATTAAAACCTGGTTTAAGAATTTCTACAAGTAGTGATATTGTGTATTTCCTCAAGTTTGGAAGCTATTTTAAAATTTCTTAGGGATATAATTAGGGAGGATTACTTATACATATTTATCTGAAGTTATTTTTGTTCTCAG
>JABUQX010052981.1:7500-20000 GCA_015478945.1 Trachelipus rathkii
TATTTGGCAATATGTTTGGTTTAGTTTTTCTGGCTACTCAACTTCTTTTCTATTTGAGCTTCCCCTTCGGAATTAACACCAAAGCGGTAAGTAAAAGAAAAATATGTTTGGCAATATGTTTGTCTTAGGTTTTCTGATTACTCAACTTCCTTTATATTTGAGCAACGTCATCAGAATTAACATCAAAGCGGTAAGCAAAAGAATAAATGTTTGGCAATATGTTTGGCTTAGTTTTTCTGTTACTCAACTTCTTTTATATTTGAGCTCCGTCATCGAAATTAACATCAAAGCGGTAGGTAAAAGAAAAATATGTTTGGCAATATGTTTGGTTTAAGTTTTCTGGTTATTCTACTTACTTTATATCTGAGCTACGTCATCGGAAATAACATCAAAGTGGCAAGTAAAAGAAAAGTATGTTTGGTAATTAGGTTTTCTGGTTACTTAACCTCCTTTATAGTTGACCTCCGTCATCGGAATTAACATCAAAGTGGTAAGTAAAAGAAAAATATGTTTGGCAATATGTTTGGCTTAGGTTTTCTGGTTACTCAGCTTCCCATAAATTTGAGCTCCGTCATCGGAATTAACATCAAAGCGGTAAGTAAAAGAAAAAATGTTGGGCAACATGTTTGGCTTAGTTATCCTGGTTACTCAACTTCTTTTATAGTTGAAATCCGTCATCGGAATTAACATCAAAGCAGTAAGTAAAAGAAAAATTGTCGTAAAAAAAGCATAATATTTCAAATCTTATAAATACCTTCAAACAACTTGTGCTTTGAACTCTTTTTTTTTTTTTTTTTTGAGTTGTTTTTTTAAATAATTTTTTTTATTTTTAACTTTAAAAATCGACTATTGAAAATACTTTATATTTATTTAAAAATGTCACCAACATTAAATAATATATTTTAAAAGTCATCAACTACATTAAATAATATATTTTAAAGCAATGTAAAACATTATTATAATTATTATTATTATTATTATTATTATTATTATTATATTATTATTATTATTATTAAATAATAATATTTTAAATTATTATAATTATTATTATTATTATTATTATTATTATTATTATTATTATTATTATTATTATTATTATTATTATTATTATTATTATTATTATTATTATTATTATTATTATTATTATTATTATTATTATTAATTTTTCTATTATTGTCTCAGTTCACCAGTTTCTTTCTATTCTCTAAGGTTCCTGGTTCCTGGTTCCTCTTTCTCTGCTTTTCTGCATTTCGACAGATTCTGACGACACAAAACTTTTATTTCTAACTTTTCTTTTTCAGTATCTTTCTTTCTTTCTGTCTGCAGCATTTCTCTCTGATTTCCATTCCTGTGATTCTAAAGCAGTTATTATAGGCGGACACCATTTATTCCTCAAATCTGTTAATTACCACGTAGTGATCCTTAAGAGTCTGTCGTATTCACAATTCTTTCCAGCTTTTCATTAGTGACCTTATTTCTATCACTTCATCACTTGTCCACTCTTATGCTGTCGACTTCACCATTCATTACGCTTTTCATATATATATATATATATATATATATATATATATATATATATATATATATATATATATATATATATATATATATATATATATATATATATATATATATATATATATATATCATATATGATATATATTATATATATATATATATATATATATATTAGAATGGATTTCTATCGTCTTTACCTTTCTTGGCAAAATATATAGGAGCTAACTCGATTAGTTGGTTGGTAAATTTTCTTATGAAAAAGAGTAATTGGACAGTGAAAACTTGGCATAGAATCTGTACGTTTTTAGGTAAGTTGTATTATTTTTACATTGGTAAATTTATTCTTTTTCAATGCTCATTAAAATATTTTTAAAATGACCTCATTTTTCTACGATATTGGCAAGCACTGATTATTATAAATAACAAAACAATTTTTTGCATGAAATTTTATGACAGTTCACTAATAATAGAAAGTAATAAGAGTAGTAATGGATACTTTTGGTCAATTTTTGAATGGGATATTTCCTATGGCGAAAAATACGAGTTAAACCCCGCCCTTTTTTACTTTCCCCTCGTTTTAATAAGTTCAGGGTTATCGTATCCCCTTGAAACTTTGGTGTCCCCTCTTTTTAGGACGACCGTTTTCAACCGAGGTTACGTATCCCTGGGCCCCTCCTAAGGGGGTGCTGAGCCCACAAACTTGGTTTTGACTATAGTTTGATATGGTAAATAAGCTACAGACATGGTTCTTGGAGATTATATATATATATATATATATATATATATATATATATATAATATATAAATAAGTATATATATATATATATATAGTTAATATTATATATATATTATTTATATATATATATATCTATATATATATATATATATATATATATTCTGTTAAATAAGGTGACGTCTCAATGGAGGGTGGGGTCGATTTTTCATTCTCGTGTTCCATAGGTCGTATCCGGTTGAAAATTTGGTAAACTATATGTATACCAAATTTCAACCGGATATGTAAACTAGGTTACATGGGGAATGCATCCCCCGAAAAGGGTGCAACCCCCTTAAAGTTTTAAGATGCCCTTTAGGGTGTGTTAGATAGGTCGTATCCCCTTGAGATTTTGTATACATATAGATGGTGGTGTCACCTTGTTGCAGACGAGGTTACATGGGGAGTGCATCATCCCGAAGGAAAATGCAGCCCCCTTAAGTTTTAGGATCCCCTTTAGGGTGTATTTGGTAGGTCGTAACCCCTTCCAATTTGGATACTTATAGGTGGTGGTGTCACCTCGTCGTAAACGAGGTTACCTACCCCTACCGGGCCTCTTCCAAGTTGTTTTTCTGGTTAAGGTCTTATATAATGCTAAGTTTTTTGGTGTGAGGCTAAGAGTTAAGATTTTCATGGTTCGGTCCTTTATAGGTTAATGTGAAATCCAAGTCATGTAGATCATTGAATTGGAAATTTTCATTACATCGCTAGATTTCGACGTTTCAAACGTCAAATTAGTAGTTTCTAAGGTCGGCGACGGTTTTGGATCTCTAAACTGTCAAGAAATCCAAGTTATATCGGTCATTGATTTGGGTTTTCACTAATATCGGTAGAATTTGACGCTTGAAGAGTCGAAATAGGGATTACCAAGATCGAACAACATGATTAAGAGGTCAACGATGCGATTGGGGCTTAGCCCCATCAACTCTTATATATATATTATATATATATATATATATATATTAATATATAATATATACTATATATTTATTATATATTATATATAATATATATATATATATATATATATATATATATAGTATTAATATATAAGGTAATGAGTCATGGGGTTAGGATTATGGTTTGAGTTTTTGATTTTAGAGCTCTAATGGTCATATTTTTTTATGGGCACGGTTGACCAAGTCATGTCAGCAGTTGACTTGGTCAAGGCTCCCACATCCGAAGGAGCTTGGGGATTTTTCCCAGCGGGAACACTGCAAGCCAACGATGGCGGCGTGCTTTCCAAGAGCTGCGACGCATTTCTAAGGTCGGCGAAACCGTTTTCGGAGGCTGTGAAGCTTCTGAACGGTAGGGAATGAAAAGTCATGTCAACCATTGACTTAGAAATTTAGATTACATCGCTAAATCTTGACGTTTGGGACGTGAAATTAGGGGTTTCTAAGACATATGAGACCGTTTTTGCCGGTTTAGGATCCTAATCCACCGGGAATTCCAAGACATATCGGCAGTTGACCTAGAAATTTCCACTTTATAGCTAGATATTGACGTTCGAGAAGTCAAATTAGTGGTCTCCAAGGTCAGTAATAAAGTCTATTAAGTCTGGAAGACTGGTTTCTGAGTTTTTAAATTTGAATTTAGGGTTTAACCTCATAAATAGGGGTGTTTGATTTCATAGTTATAGTTTGATGGAAAATAAATAGCCTACATAATTTATCGAAGACTTCGGATCAGAAAGAGTACGTAAAGAAGCTGAAACATTGAATATTATATATAAAAGAAATAGGAATTATACTGTCCAATAATTGCCCAATTGAATCCTTAATAGATATTTCAATATTGACATAATTGAAAAATGAAAAATATATATACAACGTAATATAATATAAGGTAAAACAATACTCAAAATACAATAAACTTAAAAATTACCTAAAAAAAGAAAAAAATGAATAAAATAACATTAAAATAAGTTTTTAATGAAAAAAAACACGATTTGAAAAATAACGTTTTTCTACTATATCACCACACCCTATATAAGAGCACGAGGTGATCCGGAATCGCGCTCGCAGGCCCGAAAATTATTGGGTCGCAACATTTTTTTCTCCGAGAGTCTAACCGTCTGAGTGATACAAAATTTCACAGTGCCGAAACACCGAATTTCACTTTTCCTAATTAACTTTCCTTAACACATTCCTTATGAAAATTACTTGCTGAAAACTCGATCGGTAGAAAAGTAAACAACAACCACAGAAGAAGCTGTACACATCTGCAGAATATATACGGGAATGCAATAGTTTATCTACCAACGTTTTCCGCTGCAACCAAAATTCATTCCAATCGTTTTTTATGAAAATGGAAATATATTTCTCTGAATTATAGAAGGAGACTGGAAAGGAAGTAATGTTTTGGGCCTAGTACTGCGCTAATTACCATCAATTTGCAGAGCAATTGGGTAGCTTTTGTAATCACAGGCATTGCCACAATTAAGTGACACTTCTTCTTTTCCCAGATCTAGAACCATTGTACCTCTTTCCCCTGGTAAAAAGCAAAATGTGCAACTTTCTAATTAAGAATTTTTCACCTTTTGAAAAGCCAATGATTTTTTTTTCTTTTCCTTTTCCTTCCTCTTTTACCACTGAACTGAACCTAGTTCTCGATCTACCTATATTCACTTTCTTCAAAACTAATATAAAAAACTATAAAGAATCTACACTCTTTGTAGTAATACACTCTTTCCTAAATGGGCTCTGGAGCCTCCACCACTTAAACTACAGTTGAGGACGTTCCACCACAACCATTCCGATCTTTGAGCGTACTTCGTTGCATAATCTAAGCTTTATTTATCTTTAGACTACACAGCATACGCTTCTTCAGAAATAAACACTCCATCGCCCTCGACACCTCTTCTCTAACTGCTACTACTATCGCCCACATCTCTCTTTCTTCACCAACTTAATTATTTGCAATATATTCTTCAAATGCAATAAAAACCCTTCAAACCATTTTCCTATACCTCCACCGGCTCATAGGGTCTCTAATATCCAATTTCATCCAATTATAATCATGTTAGAGAAATAAAAGTCATTAGTATCGGTTGGGATCTCACCTCACAGTATTAAAACAATTATCTTGTTTGATATGAGTGACTATTCGATCCTTTCTCTTCTTCTTATATTCAACTAAATCTAAACTCAATGTCCTTCTTCAGCCTTCTTTAATTCTTTTTGGAGTACCTCTCCTGCCCATAGAGTTATTGTACTTCTATTATATTTATCAATAAAAGAACTACTTTTTAATTGATTTTGTCCTATATATATTGTTTTTAACGTCAACCAAGACGAAATCGCGTTGCAAAACTCTTACCGCACATACAACCACGCCTTAAATGATTAGATACATGTTCTAACCTAAAATTTTTAATAAAACTTGCTATGAATGTAAACCTCCTACCCAAAAGTTCTTTCATAGATATCAAATATTGTACTCCATTCCACTCACCTTGTATTACATCTTGAATTGGCAATAAGTGGGTTAGCAGATGTGGATCCAAGTCTCTTTGTATTCTTTAAGTTCATTACAGCTTAAAAACCCGAATGATTGAAATGTTGTCAACAAATATTCCTACATTTCTTATTAAATCACACTGTTATTTGAGAAATAGGCATCTTTTCACACAAAAATTGAAAGATTCTACTATGTAATAAAAATCATAGAACACTGTGTATCCCTCTCGCTAATCATTCAGCATCTCACAAGTTTCATGTTTATAGCTCTCGCATTCCGTCTCAGGAAGATCCAATTGGATAAACCCTAGCGAGCGAACTTCTCCAATGTATCCAATTATATCCATCGTATTTCAAAACCCCATTCATGGTGCACCGTTAATTAATATGCCAGACATGTTAGAACCTCCGCGGAATAATATTCAATCGGCTAGCTAAATCAACCGGCAGTTGCTATTTTTTCAAAACCCTCGCAATATAGGTAAGAAACCCAGAACCTGCACGTTAACAGCAAAAACAATGAGCAAGTCGTTAATGAAATTATTTTAGCTCTGCTATTATATCTGTAGTAAATTATCATCTGATCAGCACTTAGATAATTTCTCGATACACTGACTGCTATGATCTCAATTTCCTGGGTGATGAAGTTGGTAACATGTTTCAATAACCAATTATATGTCCTACTAGGAATAAAGAATATTATTGAGGTGAAAAGATGGGCAAAATAAGTTCTATGAATCCCATGCTCTTTCTGTGACTCTTAGTGAATGAGCCAAGATTTACTCATATGCGAATAAAATTCATATATATTTCTGTGATTTGGGTGGTCATTGATATCCAAAATCTTTTTTGAAGGTGAGCGGAGAAACTCTGCTCAAAACTCACTTTATTTAACGGCTTGGATCTATTGCTCTTTTGTGGTTTCCCTGTTCTGGAAAATACAAGACTCTCCCTTATACTTTTAATAAAGTTTTGCACTTTCTTATTTTCTATTCAACGTTGATTAATTTCGCTGATGTATTTGTAAGTTATTTCTCCCTTAAAATCTATTAATCGTGATCAGAGTTAAGGAATGTAAAATATATCATTTTATACACATTTCTTAGTATTTTTAAATAGTTAAAGGAAATTCACAAGAATTCCACCGGTTCCGGACCGGAATTTATTTATTTGAATGATTCACGGCTAATTCTCAAGTTCTGGTATCAATATAATACATAAACCCTAATATATTATATATATAATATGTACCGATATTATTTTATAGGAAGAAAAACAAGGATATATATAAATATGATTAGGTTAAGGAAGATTTGGCATTTCTTGATGTAAATATATATAATTATATAAGAGTGAGGAGGAGTGGAAAGGAGGTATATTCTATATAGTAGTGATAGTAGCCCCTGAAAGTAACCCACGGAGATCATTAAGTAAGTAAAGTTATATTTAGTATTTAGATAAGTGAAGTAATAACTAAATCAAATACTATCAAGTGTATAATGATAGGTGGAGGGTAATATGGTATATAAAAGCATGGCTATAATTAAAAAAAGTGGATCTGAATTAAATGTAATATTGTATATATTATATAATTTGGATTGAAATAGGAAATCGAGACGGATCAGATTGAATTAGGAAATGATGTTGTAATAGCAGAAAGTGTCTAGTGTACTATTATTTTAATTATTTTTTACGTGATTTCTAGAATGAATAATACGGTTAACTCCTAATATTCCTATATAAGGTTCTGACAGATGGAATGTTTGATACCTGTATATATGTTATATTATAGTAAAGAGTATAGTATAGAAACATATATATAGGTCTGATATAAGTATATAGATTCTAAAAGTGAATTTGTGTTCAGGTGAGTACTAAATCTTTAGGGTGCTAGTAGTGTGTAAGAAAATGATTAAAGAAGGATATGAACGTAAGAGATTAGGGAGTGAGTGAAAATAGGGGTAAATGATAGATAAAAATTAACAAAGTATCAATGTTGAGATGGTGTATATCATGTGAAAGGAATAAGATAATAAGTAAAGTATAACTTAGTAAGCTAGAATGTAAATAGTGTAGTAAAATAGTAGTTGGGAATATGAGACCGAGTACCTGGAGACCGAAAGAGAAAGTTGGATTGAGTCGTGAACGAATGTTGGAAGAGAGAATGTGAGTTTGGCAGAGCGAGAATAAAGGATGCTCATGATATAGGTATAAGAAAGATGGCGTGAGGTTTAGAGTAGTATGGGGCATGGTATGTGGCCATATACACCTGCCAGTGATGAACCTCTAACATCGATCAGATATATATAATAAGTGAGAGAGGACCTATCCGACTACCATATATGATATATATTAATCCTAAGGGTGATTCTCTGACGAAGCTCTCACTAATTATGTACAGAGGGCGTAATCGAGTAGCTTATATCTGCAGACTGAGTGCACACGCTCCTACGTCATAACACTCCAACCATCCTACCGCGAGAGCATCTTATATTATCCTTTTCCCGAGCTTGTACAAGACTTACCGTCACCTGGGGCAAAAATGAGACACAGGGAAAAAGAAAGAAAAATATATTAATCATATACAATAAACGACATCAGTCTCATTTCCCAACACCATAGCTTGTAAATGCATATGAGCCACGACCTACAATACACATCCCATGAATACCATAATATTTACAATATTAAGAAATTGGTACTACTCACCGATAGAATGACAGCTTCCCCCCTTAAATCCTCCATCACTCTCCAACCACGACACGCCACCTTTAAAATTACCACAATTTACTATACCACAATATACGTATCTACCTGAACAAGCACGTACCGCCTCCTATATCTTAAAACAAAACCCCAAAAAATAATTATGACTCATACTTACAGACACCACATATGACTTATACTATTCTCCCCCCACATAATCGACTAAATTATTACCTCAAAATACCCATATCGGAAATTAACCCTACTCCGAACCCTCTCCCAAAACAACTTCAGAGAGACAGAAATCCACACCCACTTTAACACTACTACTCTAAACAACTCCCTACAGAAACAAATATGAAAACTATGTCATCCCACACGCGCATTGGTCCAATTCAACACAATCCAACCTATAAAACAAAAACTCACAGTTACACAAAACCACATCCATGGATCAACGCACCGTAAACAGATAATCCAGCAGATCTACATTAACATTACACCACAACTCCCCAATAGCTCCACAAAATTAATAACCTATAGACTGAAGTACTACATATATCCTTTCTACCCAATCCCCTGCCCACAGGAAGATAGAAGAATGGTAAAAGAGGACTTATTAAAAATGACTTACAATCGGCACAATATTTCCAGAAAATAACATACAAATGCAACCATTTCAATATAGCTGCACCAAAATTACTAACCAACAACCCGGGCACCACAATAGACTAAAATAATCACTTCCCGCTACTCCTCACCAGCAACCAAACTCTTACTCAATGACATGCTACCAACAACATCCCCTGGCCACCTACCCAACACAGAAACTATATGAAGCTAAACATAACAACATACCATTTTATCACAATTAATACATTATACATAATCATATGGCCACACACACAAATACCCATTAAGAGACACAATCATCTCCCCTACAGACGAACCATCTGTACCAAAGTATAGAATGAGTCTCAAAAGAATACAAGACCATTCTCTGGGGCATAGAAACAAGAGATCGAGTGTCTAGTCAACCTCTCACCATCCTTTTACATACCTATAATACAGTTAATAAACACCAGTCTATAAAAAGATTTTGTTAACAACTTGCTAAACTGACACTAGAGGCACCTTGGTAAAAAAAGTATTAAAGAATGAACAGGAATGGTAAACATTCCTTCAGGAGTGGCCCCACGACATCTGCTTGCCGATTCGTTCCCCACAGCAAACCGATTCAACAAGGGAGTCAGTAGCCTAAGTTTTGGTGCTTTCCTCAAAACCGATGAAGAGTTCTTGACCACATAGAGATATTAACAAACCTATTTACCATATAAAAGCGTGGCCACCCGCGCGGGTGTGCTAGAGGCCGAGTTCAGTAGGGGCCTTTTGCCACAACAAGTAGTATAAAAGCGTGGGCCCACGGGCAAGAAATCATACCTAAATAAAAAATCATGGGCTTTACTCAGTATATATATATATATATATATATATATGTTTTAATATTTTTATTTTTATTTACTACTTTATCGGATTTCCTGATTAATGGTTTAGTTGGTGCGCTTTTTCCAGTGTTGTAATACCGATTTTAATTGGCTTGCGATGGCGCAAAGCTAATATATAATATAGGCTATATATATATATATATATAATATATATATACTTAAACGAATAACGAATAAGAATTAATACAACAATTGTATAAAAACCTCTTGGAAATATATATCTCTAATTCGACAACTTCTGAGAAGAAATAAACTTAAAAAAATTAAAATTAGTATATTTAACATGCATTAAAAAAATAAAAAATCAGTTTAATTGCGAGAATTAAGCCATTAAATTTATTAAAAAGTATATATTCGTTTCACTAATTTTTCAATGATTTAATCTATATTTATATATTATTTCGTTATTATTTTAGAAATAAGCATGCCGATATGCTAAATGATAATAATTATATAATTGACTCTCAATTGACATAAAATAATTGTGTGCACAAAAAATAAACAAACTCACAACTCTCGAAAATTCACTCACAAATGGCCTCATTATCTTATAATCACGTGAGTTATATCTTCATATATAACTTAGCTGCAAGAAATAGACATCATATTCCTTACGTTGCCGACCCGATACTATATACCCTAGAGATCGTGTTTCAACTAATTACAATAATAACTATACGATATCCAATACCGTATAGAGATCTTAACAATTAGATAAATAATCGTGGTTGAATATTAATATGAGAAGATCTCAGAAGCATCTAAAATTGGAAAGTTACAATCTAAAATGCCAGATCATGTTAATCAAAAATAATACAGGTATGTCTATGAGCACGCGAGTAATTAATGTTAACTATCTACACTGTTATTAAAAACTATAATTTATAGCAATGATGTATGAATATACTAATTTTATTTAGAGGCATCTATAACTAAGATATGCATCATCAAAGCAGATATAAGAGAAAGAGATGTTCAAAATCGATTAACATAAGAAACAAATCAAATGTAGGAAAATCCACCAAACATTATAAAAGTAAAATAAAAAATTAAAAATTTTTGATATAAAATACAATTGTACTATATTTCTGCATCTTCTCTTTTTTTTCCATTATCTTTTCCGATTCTAAAGATGTAAACATCTACTCAATTTATGACTAGTATTACCAAATTATAGACATCGAATAGCAGGTGACCTTCGCCATTTACCTCAAAGATCCCAAGAGAGTCAGTACGTGTTGACGCCATAATTGGTCAACCATCTGACGGACCTAAGGATTAACTTTCAGAAATGAAATTCAGGAGTGAGAGATCACATAACCACAACCCTGTAACGAAAAATAAGCAGACCAGAATGCCACTAATTTTCGAGAGACACCACGCCGGTTTACATTTCTTCTACAAAAAACAAACAAAAAAGATGGGTTGTAGATACTACACTCACAGAGAAATCGGGTCCTCATAATAAAATACACTCCTGTATATACACTACCTAGTGACCATAAATATAATACCAAGTTTGTAGGGATACAATTATATTCCCGGGTGGAGTCAATAGCCAACATAATCAAATTATATACCTCCCTATTACAAAAATTATAATCACAATTCACAGCTATCTATTAAGATAAATATACTCATATACCGACTTATGATACACTAAAACGCCCATATATCCACTATATCACTCATTTTCAATTACAACCTACTCACTAAAGACAGGTGGTGCACAACCTAACCTTTTCTTTGATGCAATCCTTTAGGGTAATGTCGCTAGTGGCACCTCCGCCCATCCAGCGAGAAACAGAGCCGCTAGCAGCTCCGTCCCGCCACTTATTCACCGCACAATGGGCAAACCTCCGCTATCGCAAATCCGCACGTCTCCCGCTAATAATGTGCGCGACTTCACAAAAGATTTAATATTAAATACTAATAGTATATATCCTTACTTTAAGACTTCTATTTATAATTCTATTATAACAAGCGATAAGCCTGATATTTACAAAATTTAAGATTTTCCACTTCCTCCTCGATGTGTCTTAACAAAAGCGACCAAGGACGATCCATATTACCTCATTGCAAAAGATCAAGATACTTCTCATGCATCCTTCCCTATATAAAAGGGCCTTAGGGAAAACGCCTTTCTCTTTGACGGGGTCGTGGTATATTTGCCCCTTAAATCCACTCTTTTACAATAATTAAAAAAATTTTAATTCTCTCTCATCTTACCCCAAACAATATCACCTCCACATAATTAAACTATAACTTAAAATATTTATCATTCTTCACCCACGTCTCATTATCATTTTCTCACCCTAAATATGCCTCCTATCAAACCGCCAGAAACTAGGGCAGCAGTGGCATATTATATTGATCATGACTACAGGGTATCAACAATTTTCTTGAGCTCATTAGCTTCGAACTAGGAGAATAGCATGATCCTATGCGTGAGAAAGAAGGGTGCTGGTTGCATAGTCCTAATCACACTTTCCAGCAGTCCCATCTGCTAATATTAAGGTCCTCACCTAAATCATTCTG
>JABUQX010052981.1:22500-32500 GCA_015478945.1 Trachelipus rathkii
ATTTATGGTTTTCTGCCCTTGGGATACGTGGGGACTTGCGTGGTGGCGCTTGAAAAAAATCCAAAGCATTTGACCGGTATGACATGAGTCACTGTCTCCAAGCTCCCCTCCTTTGGGGTTTCTTCCTTCTCTTTGCTTTTTAGGCTACTGTAATGTCTAGTTTTTTTTTCAATCGCTCCAATATCGCCTTGTGTTGAGGTGAAGATTCTTCTTTTCTGTCATAGTTGTTGTTCCTCAGGGTTTTCTGTCTTATCTTCTCTACTTTATTCCTACTTTTCAGTAATGATCTCACCTAAGCATCTAGCTCTATCTACCTATAAGCCGATGACGACATTTCAATCTTCAACTCATTTCAATTCTACTCCCCCATTTACTTCTAGAATTGCCTCTCGTCTTAATCTTTCCCTATCTATTCTCTGCCGATCGGATAGGAATTCAAGGGTGGGTCGTCTCGAACCTGTGTGAAATTTAATTCTTAAAACCAAACTTCTACAAATCCCCCTCTCTAAGGCACCTTCTAACTTCCCTACCTCTTTCGACGGTCTTCTCTCGTCTCTCCTGTTGACACATATAAAATAATATAAACACCAATTGGGCCTTAACATAAACACAAAAAATGTCTTGGAAACCTCACATCACAAAGGTTGCTAGGTCTGCCTCAAAGAAACTGAGAGTTCTGTTTAGACTGCAAGACTTTTTTTTTTTCCTCTGCTTAGTTACTCCAGTTATACAAGGGCCTCATCCACCCTTTGTATGGAGTGCTGCTCTCATATTTGGGTGGCTCTGGTTTCACACCGGCTTTTGGATAGGAATGGAGTCAAAGCCAAAAGGCTTTATAAAAACTGTTCTGTACTTTCACTTCACTTGACCCCTCTATCTTTGCGGTGCGATGTTGGTGTTTATCTCTTTTCTATAGGTACTGAGACTGCTGGTGCCTCATAGGGGACTTATCAATTGCGTACCACCACCACAAGGGGTGCTGTATCTGCGCATGAGTTTTGTGTTGATATTGGTAACTCCTGGCTAGTTCGCTGCAGAGCTTCCTTTCCTTCCACTCTATGTTCCTGTGGAATTCTCCTTCCAATCTTCTTGTTCCTGCTGAATTTAATGCTCCCTCACTTAATAGCCTGCGTCTTGGTGCTCATCTGCGTAATTTAGTCAGTTGGTGAACTTTTGAGGTGTACAACAACCCCTCCTTGAATAGGGCTCTGCCCGTGAGTGGTGGTGACAACTGTAATATATATATATATATATATATATATATATATATATATATGATAAAATTATATATTTGTAATATATATATATATTATATATCATATATATATATAGGATAAAAGTATCAGTATTGGTATCAGGTATCAGTATCGGTATCTGTATCGGTTTTGAAAAAATTGACTACTTGTATTGGTATCGGTATCAGACTAAAATTTAGGTATTGGTGCAACACTAAAATTCTTTGAAGTATTTTAATTTTAGATCCTAATTTTAATCAATTTTTTATTGACGCTTTGGAACTTGTAACCATTAAATAAATTTTGGGAATAGCAATATATATCTGTTTTTAATTTTATTTTATTTATTTATGAAATAAATTTTATTTTTATTTATTTTATTTTATTTAATTTTAAGTATTAAAAAAAGCTGTGGTTTATCACATTCATTGCACAAGTTTGAAAACAAACTGACTAAAGAATGCTCATCTCAGAATGCATTTTCGTCTTCTGATTGTTCCAACAAAATCTCCCCTGATCTATTTCCTTTTTCTCTACCAACCTCTGGTGGTCATGTCTTTAGCCCTAATAGCCTAGATATTTTGTGGAGAAAGAGAAATTGCCTTTGTTGAATGAAGGTTGGAGAAAAAAGTAAATTTAAGTGTTACAAATTGAGTAAATGTAAAGAATCTCTTTAGTTCTCTCAATTTTTTTAATTGAAGAATGGGAAAAGACATTTACACATTTTTACAAATTATAAATCAACGAAGGCAAAAAAAAGAAACTATCAGTTTTGACTATAAGGCCTACATTTATATAGGCTATATTTTATCTTCATTTAGAAATAAATTATTAATAAAGATTAGCATTTAAACATTTTTATTGTTTTGTCAAACAGGAAAGGCTTTGTCGCATTGAGATATTTTAACAAAGTAAATTTTGAATTGATTATTATGGATATTAAGAGTGAGATTGAAATTAAGGATGAATTCTTAGAAAGTTCAGAAGATTTCAGAAACGATGGTCAAACCTTTGAACAGGATTCATTGTTGGAAGAAGTTCCGGTAAGGAATTTATTATTATTATTATTATTATTATTATTATTATTATTATTATTATTATTATTATTATTATTATTATTATTATTATTATTATTATTGTTGTTACAATAAAACTTATCATTTACAAATTTATCTTTTCCACAGAAAGAAATAATTTACTCACAAATATATGTCAAAGATGGGATTGAAATAAAAGCTGAGCCGTTGAGTTTTAAGGAAGAATATTTGGAGTCTGATCAAAATATTGAACAAATTTCTCAATTAGAAGAAAGTCTGGTAAGAATAGAGAATTACGAAGTTGTTTTATTTGTGTTTCATATGAATTTGATCAATTCTCTTGTGTGTAATTTATTATTTTCATAAATTATGTTATCACTAGTGTGACAAAATTTTCTGACTTTTGTTGATATCCAAGTTACAATGGTCACAATTTTGGGAGGTTACTTAACCATTTCTTTGAAATCCTATAACGTCCTTCTGTTTCAAGATAAGACCCTTTTGAAATCAGCAATGAGAGATAATTACAGAAATTCTGAAATCAATTTGTAAAAGTTTATTACTTTTTTTATCATTTTTTTTTCACGAAACCATATTTCCTCATAGTTCAAACCTCTTATTGCATCAAATACCTTTCCTGCTAGTTTATCCCAAGAGTGGGGAACCTGCAACCTCTAGAACACATGTGGCCTTCTGGACCATGAGATATGGCCTTCTAAGGCTTATTGAGATAAATCTTAGTTATCTAAGAAACATTAATTCAAATTAGTTACAATAATACATAAGGATATATTTGGTGAACTTGTACAAAATAATTATTAGTTAATGATAAAGCATCTTGTCGGATATAAACAAAATATTTTAAATATCACACTCAAATGTACAAAACATACAAAAATGGAAACCAATATTAACATGTGTTTTTAAAATGTATCTTCGTACCAATTACACGTTTTGTTTACAGTTAAAGTTAGAGTTTCCAGAATTTTTCATTCGTATTTCAGTCAGTCAGTAATTTAATCCCAGTGATGTTTCATACATATGTGTGTCTGCTTATCAATATGTTCTTTTTGCTTTGATTAGTTCGATGACATTCCTTGTTACCATCAATAATTTATCTCATATATTTTTATTTTCCAGTCCACCTTGTCTAAAAGAGTTAAAAAAAACTGTGCAAGAAGTAAATAGTTTTAAATGATGGATGTGAATTACAATGTTTTTTTGTGCTATGAAACTATTTCATATTAATAGGAAGTACTGCACCCCTAATTTCTACAATAAGTAAACACAATGCACACCAGCACTATGTTACTGATCAATACTCATAATGATATAAATATTTCAAATTATATTCAGGACCAAATATCTTTTTTTTATTCAATAGCAAATAATTAGAAAGCAATAAACAAAGACGAATTATTCATTCAAGTTAGGACAACCTATGAATGAGCAAGTTATAACGTAGCATATTTGCTTGGAAAAAAACGTGAACCATTTAGTGATGCAGAACTTATAAAGGATTACATTGTTGAAGATAAAGTTGATAAATATAAAGAAAAAAACTTTAAGAAATTAAGAAAAGCTAATACAGATTAGCAGCATAAGTTAGCGCACAATGTACCTCAACAACTTCAAAAAATAATTCAAAATGAAAATGTTTATTACTCGATAGTTTTGGATGAATCGCAAATAAATGATGCAATATTGGATTAAATTTTACTAAATTGGTGATCGTTTATACAGACGGTTCTCCATCTATAACTGGGAATAACAAAGGATTTATTGCATATTTTAAGAGAACTCACAGACCCAAATGTACAAATTTCTTTTCATTGTGGCCAAACTGTCGTTTTAAATGACACTTTGAAAAAAAGCTTATGGGGCATTGTGAATTCGGTATTCATGCAAATGCAACAATTCATCAATGGCTTTGAAGCGATGGCTCATAGTGGGTAAGTAAACCTAAATTTAAAATGTGCCTATAGTATTAAAAGATTTCTTTCCTTCATCTCATATTTATTACACTAAATGTTATCTCGTGCGAGGCAAATAATTGAACTATTTTAAAGGAACAAACAATCCAACATTGTGAATTCCCAGATTTTAATTTTCTCTTAGATATTGCCTTTGTGATATAATGTCATAGCAAAATTAATTACATATTTCGCTGCAGGGTTAAGCTAAATTTATATGTGGGAAAAGATCTGGCATTTAGAAAGAAATAATCATTTTTCAAAACTTTTCTTGCTCAGTCAAAACTTTCAGAACATCTTCCCCAGTTAACAAAAAATAATTAATGAAAACAGAGTATAATAATGAATCTTTTACGATATACGAATTTATCTCAGACTCGTTAATCAATGAATACAATGAAAGATTTATTGATTGTGAAAGAAAATGATAATCACCTGAAACGCTATTTAATTGCTCACTTAGTTGATTTTTCAAAGTCACTTTAAGAGTTACAAGTATAGCTTGCATCACCTCTTAATTCCACTATTCACTGTTGAGATTCTTACTTCCTACCTTAGCACATCCACATACTTCTCTTGCACTACTAACAAAGGCTTCCTTCATTTGTGCCCAGATTTCTTCAGTTTCATCTTGTTCACATTTAACTGATTTATTTGCAAGTGCTCTTAAATACTTTTCCTTATTACCTAGTTCCCTTAACCAACTATCATCCATCTTTTCCACATGACCAAACTATCTCAATGTACTTTCATTTATTCTCTCATTTATCCCTTTCTTCACACCACACAACTTTCTAATAGGTTCATTTCCCATTTTATCAATTCTTCTCACACCCAACACACGCCTAAGATTGTCTATGAAAACCAGGGTTGGTGATTTTTTTTGTTTTATTATTTTTTCATATTTTTTTGGTACATAATGATATAACAGATATATTAGTTCTATCTCACTGTGTTAAAAAACTTCAAAGTAGTTTATATATAAGAAATATAACTTTCTTAATATTTGGTTCATAATTTAATATAGGGTAATACAAGAATTTGATCTTCGTCAATATAATTTGTCCAATATATAACTCTTAGAGTTTAGAATACCTAATATATATCCAATCAAATCTTCAACAAAATTTTATTGAGCTTCAAAATAATGCAATTTGAGGTTATAGACAAAAGAGAGAAGACAATTCCTTTTAATTTTCAGCCATTTAAATCATTCTAGTTCTTTCGTTGAATCGAGATGGAATGCCTCAGTGAAAGCCACCAGACGTAAGGACCAACTTTTAGTGTTTCTTCCTTAAACAAGTAGGGAAGGAATAGAAATGTTCTATCTTTATATCATTATAACCGGCATGGCATTAGAGTATGCTTCATTTGCCCAATCCATTGCTTCAGATGCTTCATCTGCAGATAGTTTTTCTCCTTGGTACGAGGGATGAAGCATGTATGCCAGATAATGCACTGAAGTTAAGGCTTCTCTAACACGTTTGTTAATTTTTTTCTTCAACTGTGTTATTAATGAATCTTGAACTTCTTTCCATACTTCTGTGGCATTGCCAATATTACACAAATCACTTGCAATCTGTCTAAAGCAACATCAATATTCTTTGAGATTTTCAGCATGTCTTCAGTATTCCTCTTTAAATTAGTATCCATCACTTTTATTACCACCTCCTTATCCAAATCATTTCGGTTTTCACCATCACATACTGTAATTAATGCGGGCCAGTTGGTTAGATAGCTTTCCAAGCAGTCACATAAGGTATTCCAGCGCACATCTTGTGGCATGACTAAGGCTCGACCACCTGCTGCTTTGTAAGCTGCTGATGCACAGTGATTATTGCGGAAATATTTAATGATGTTAACTATGTGCTCCTTGATGTTTGATATTTCCAAATCTTTAGCCAATAAGTTCATGAGATGTGCTGAACAGCCGTACGTTATTATCGCTTTTCTATGTTCCATCAGTTTAGTCCTCATTTTCTTGACATTAGCGGCATTATCTGTCACAAGACTGCCAACAGTGCACAAAAATTTATTTTCTGCTTTTTTAATGCTTTCCTTTGACACAACAAATAGGTATTCTGATGTATGAGGATGCCCTGATGTATCTACAGTATTCACGAGGAAAATGTTAACTCCACCGGAAGAACTGTTCTGAACTGCAACAGTAGCACATATCACAGGATCATTCATCACATTACTCCATCCATCAATGCTCATACACACTACCTGATCTCTTTGCATATCTTTTCTTTCCTATTAGGCTGCTTATAACCTGGACGTATAGCTCTTATCATCTCTAAAAAAGTAGAATGTTCTACCGTTTTGAATGGTAGGTTTGAAGCATAGATGAACCGCGCAATCAAGTTGTCAAAGTGTTCCTTATCATTCAGTGTTTTCTTATTGTGAATGACTGTATAGATGGCATTGAGAAAGTTGAGTGTTTGTAAAGGTAAATCGTTTGTGACAGCTCAAAGATTTTGTTGTCAAGTTACAAATTGAATCGCTAGATTAAAAGTCATTTTTTATAGAGTCCAAGGTGTTTCTTGGTTTTTGAGATTAGGAGTTGATGTTGCACGAGGAGAAACTGTATGTTCCATGCCACCTAATGAAATATCTATGAATGAGGGCTCGGTGAATGAAGTTGAGTGCTAATTGCTAATTACCAGATGTTGAAAGTGTTGAGACAGTAGCAGCTTCTTGAATCTCAAGTTGAACAAGTTCTTCTGCCAGAATGAGAAATACAGATCTTTATCAATATAGCATTATCTTGCGCATAACTAAAATCTAAATATTTATTACAAGATGCTGGCTATGTTATCCTAGACTTAGGATAGTTTACAAGTATATATAGAGGTGGGTAAGATTGCTTATTAATTATATATGACATGTCATTAATTATTTTTGGCTTTCAATAAAAAATTAGTAGTCCTTTAAAATGATTAAATTATTAAATATTATTATTGGTTATATTATATTTTTATGAAATTAATGTTGTTGGCTAAACAAAAAATAGGATCTTACCATCAGTTTCATGACTTTCATCCTGTGTTGGTGAGGATCCCTTGCATTTTGAAGCTTTGTGGTTCTTTATTCTTTGAACTAATCCCTGCATTTCGAATCCACATGTTTTGCACTTCGCTCTTATGCCTGTTTTTGTGTTGTTTGGATTTCCTTTGCTGCTTTTAGTCTGTAGTGGCTGCCAGCTTTTCTCATTTTAATATAATTGAAAAATACAAATATTGAATGAAACAATATTAAACAAAATAAAAACTAATTAAAAGTCTGTGGTAACCACAAAAAAATGTCTTGATATGATTCCTGAAATAAAACATAAAATATATGTAGAAAAAGTAATTCTAAAAAACCAGTGGTGTGTTGCATATGTAAGAAGTGTTAAGGCATTTAGAGTGAAAAAATCCTAAAAATGAATTTATTTTGAAAAATGGAACAAATCAGTGTTTTCATAACAAAAAAATCAATTGATTTAATCAACTGATTAAATCAATTTGATTTAATCAGTGTCAACCCCGATCTGAATACATTGTACTTTAGATCTATACTCTTATTCCAGACCATAGGTATACAACATACAACATTACAAGTATACAACATTACAAAAAAGCATATACAACATCAAAGTACATAGCCTTTCCATCCACTAAACGATTTAATTGCATCAAACACCTTCCTGCATTCACAGCTTTCCTTACTATACTCTGCATCATCCTCCGTTCCATTTTCATCAAGCATATATCCTAGATATTTAAAACTCAGACACTTGTTCCAGGCTGCCAACCATCTAACATAACTTCTCATCCGAGGACTGCCCTCAGTCACAACCAATCACCGTTGCTCTTATCTACATTAAACTTTCAAACGCCCTCCTTTACACACCACTGCCAAATGCCAATCTCTGCTACCAATCCTCTCAACTTCTTCAGATTCTCCACACAACAACCAAATCATCCCGCATATAATCAAGGTAGGGCTACCATCCACCTATTCCATTCTCCCATTATTCTAACACATCGCTCTGCCACCCCTACCTCAATTCTTTCATAACCCATATACAACAAATTGAATAACCAAGGAGAACATAACACATCCCCCCACACTGCTATTAATATTAAACAATTCACTTTCGACTCCATTTATTCTTGCACACACTTCACTATCGTCATCCACACATACTTTTGAATTCCATTCAGAAGCTACCATCAACACCACATCATATATAACTAACACCTTCCATAGAGCTTCCCTATTTATCCTTTCATTCACCTGTTGCAAATCCATAAGCCTAAATACAATTTATTCTTCCCTCCTTCATTTTCTCAATGATTTGTTTCAATGTAAAAAGATTTGATCCACACATCCTCTTACCACTCCTAAAACCTACCTTGTTCTTCAACTAAATTCAGTCATTCAGTCCTCAACCACTCTTTTGACCAAATACCAGCCACCATATATCTTCCCTGCAACACTCAATAAACAATTCCACTCTAATTCCTAGTTACCCTCAATGCTCCCTTTCCCTTATATATAGGTACTATTATTGCTCCTCTCATCCATCTTTCAGAATTATACCCACCATAAAACGCTTTGTTACACAACTTCCAAATCCAATCAAATCACCATCTTCCCCTCTGTTCTTGATCATTTCACCAGTAATTTCATCTATATCCGCGATTTTCCATTCTTCAACTTCTCACTCTACCCATTAACCTCCTCCTTACTAATGACCTCATCCCCAAAATATTTATTCTTTCTTGACCTAGCAAACACAAGCACATTCACTATAACCTCTTCATTACTGCCAATGTTATCAGATTTTTCCAAGTGTTCCCTCCATACTCCCCTTCACATCCAGTTCATCAGTTACAAAAGCAACCTCCCTATTCAGTATTCTAAGCAGATTCCTCTTATCCTCATTTAACCTTTCGCGCTTCCCTTCCAGAAGAGTTTGATATTCCCCTTGAAAGTCCCCATTCATCTGATTCCAAAACTGTCATTTGCCTCTTCTTTTTTTTCCTGCTTCTACGTATGCTCTTTTTAGTATTCCTTTTTCCCCTATATATATTCCAAATAATCTTTCTTTTGAAACCTCACATTGGCTTTTAGTACAATTCAACCAGCTTCTTTTTTACTTTTACCCATTTGGTTCACCTCTCACATTCCACCACTCGCTGTTAACATTCTTATTCCTACTTTAGCACATCCACATACTTCTTCTTTCACTGCTAAACAACTGCTTTCTTCATTTGCTCCAAGATTTATTCAGTTTCAATTGGTTAAATTCAATTGATTTACTTGCGAGCGCTCTAAGAATACTTATCACTTGTTCATCTTATAACCTCCCACTGCTTAATTCACCCACTTCGTTCCTTACCACCTTCCTCTCTATCCAAGCCCCCCCACTAACTTAATTTTACATAAAACAGCATAGATACGGATAATCCCAATCCTAACCTCCTCACTGATTTAACCTTCAACACACACACTTCAACATCTCCGCTTTCTTCACCAACACAAAATCAATCATAACTTTTCAACTTCGATACCATCTCTACCTACACCAAACTCTAGTAATACTTATGGAATACTCTTGTGTTTAAAGAAAAGTATTACTTACACATACATACCTCATCCTCACAGAAATCAATCCCTTCCTACCTATTTTCATTTTCTCCTGACACCCCAAAACTCTGTTATACCATCCCTTTTTTGAAAATCACCTATCCCACCATTTAGG
>JABUQX010052982.1:0-12500 GCA_015478945.1 Trachelipus rathkii
CTAGCATGATAAATTACTGGCAAAATCTCCAGTATCAGATCTTGGCAACCCAACAAATCCTATTTTGGAACCCAATATCGTAACCCCAACACCTTTTCAAAAAGATGACACCTTTCTGGTGACACCTTTCTGGGGACACCTTCCTTCCCCATTTCCATGGAAACAACTCCATATCTCTCACACATATCTGAATCTGCTTGCTTGGTAGATAGTGATACCGCTCCCATTCCTAATCATGAGCATTTTGTTGGTCTTCCAGCGACCAACCAGATCCACACAATAATATGCACTTGGTTGAACTCAACTTATCTCGCATTCATGGCGAAGCCCCTTCCCCAAATACCACTGAAGACTCCTTCTTAAAAGCGGTTGTACAACATAAATCTCTTTTCTATGATTTCTTTACCACCAGGTTTTGTTGCCCAATTTTTTTTCGAAGAACTTTCTCCGAGTGTATGCTTTTCTAAGACTATACTAGGTTTTGAATGACACTGTGACACAATCTGAATTCTGATAGCATGAGCCGTCATTTTGGTTTCACTAATATTTCTTTGAAAGCACTAGTGTACCTGGTTTGTACATACCTTGAATAATATCTGTGCTGGTGGTAAATTTAATCTAGTTTTGATATTCTTCTACTTTTGGAATGAGCTTTGAGGCGAGTTGATTAAAATGACCTATCGATTTGGTTTTTCATATACTATATATATATTTTTTTTTCACGTCTCTTTTGTTCAAATACTCGCGATCATTGAGATCCCTAAGTGTTCTCCACATGAGTGATAAACAAGCAAAGTAATTTTCTCTCTGGAATCCCTGCTTATCGTGTTAACATTTTTCACAGCAAATAGACCTAATATTATATGCGTTATGCTTACTATAACATACGAAAATTTTATTTGCAGGATATATTTGAATTTCTTACCCACATAACATATCTTTGGAAGACAAATCACTTATAATTAGATGCTGTGGTGTGATATCACACTTTAACGTTGACACAAGTAGTGCAATAACTTCAGTTCTGTGTGTGAATACTACATTTTCACTAACTCAATATCGCGTGTCTATTTAATATTCTCTCACAGCCAAAGCATGCATTTGTTATACAGAACATCATTACAGATACACGGGTATATAATTATCAAAACATATTACATAACATGACAACGAAACATTTGCCAAATGTCAGCCTCACACCATGACTGTCTAAAAATCCTAACATGATATCATCTTAGGCTCTACGTAAAGATGCGCCGCTCAATCTAGTTTTCTTTAATTAAATAGAATTAAGGAAGAAACTGAAATTAAAATCAATAACGGCAGTTGGAAAGTGTTATAGGAAATTGGAGAAATAGATGAAGGAAGTATGTTTCACACTTTGCCAGTGGAGTACATGAAAGATTGAGCATAGCGCTTAAGTCTTGGGTCAGATAGTTGGACAGGGAAAGGATGAGATTGTGCGGAAAGACGAGTAGCATCACGAACTCTCCTCAAAGGAGAAGGTACTCGACTAGAGAGCTCAGAAGTGTAGTGTCTGTTGTAACAGCGATAGTATAAGGAGGGTGAAGCAGCAATTTGACTGCTTGAAAGAGGTTGGAGAGAGTTAGTGAGATCCCTAGACTGGATCTTATCATGGAGAACACTGTGTATGTAGTTATTCCAGATATGTGATACGTATTTCATACAAGGGCGAACAACGCCCCAATACAGAGCAAGCAACTGGAATGGTGAGAAGCTTCAAAAGCAGCCCAGCACACCCAACCACTTTGAAGCTCACTATAAAGAGAAATAATGTGATCTTTATAATCAAAGTCAAGAGAAATGGAAAAGCCAAGAATATCAAGAGCAGAGGAAGGTTTGAGGTTTGTGTTTTCAAAGAAGATATAGTTATGTGGAAGATTATGCAGAGTAGATAGATAAAGAAACTGTGCTTTTGGGGCATTGAAAAATACAATGTTTTCTTTTCTTCAATTAGAGATACGATAAAGATCAGAGGTCAGCTACTCCAAGAGTACCATCCTGAGTCCTGACATGCGATAATTGCTATTGAGTTGGTCGAATCTTAAATTAGAAGGTGAAATGAAGAATGGAGTCATCGGCATAGAGTGGATAAGAGACGACATGATAGAGAGTCTTTAATAAAAGTAGAAAAAAAAGTTAAGGAGATAGAACAGAACCTTGTGAAACACTACTTTTAATAGATTGAAAGAATAAACAATGGCCGTCTACAAAAGCTACTCTAGAACGACCATAAAGGAAAAGAAAGAGAAGATAACAGAGAGAAGGATATATATCGCAAGAGTAAAGTTTAGAAATCAAAGCCTTTTTTAGAGCGATAGAAAAAGGTTCACCGAATAGCTGAGGACTAAGAATTAGAGAGAAAAAATGCCACCAATAGAGTGTTTCTTATCCTATAGCAGCACGCACACAAACAATTCATAATAATGCTCTTCGTCTTTTTCTAATTTACCGCAGCTTATTGCTAATAATATTTTCAGAGAGTAGATGCCTCTCATATCAGAGATGGTAATTTACTGCTAATAACATATATCTCACATTATTGACTATACGTTGTCATGAAATCTCTTATGTAATGAAAGGTGTCAAATTCATCGTATGGTTATAAATAATCGATTTACGCACATTGTGATAGTGTATATTAGGGAAGATATCTGTGCAGGTGTTCGCTCACTCATTTATTGTATTCTCAGATTCTAACTCGAAGTTGAATGATAAATAGAGTGTAGATTGTAGTCGTCTTGAGTGTTTGGTTACATATAAGCTCAAGAGAGGAGTGAGAGCGTATTTGATAGCTGAGAATAAAGATTACATTGAGACAAACCGTTATCAATACTAGATAGTCTACTAAGGACGCATACTAAATTTAGTACTTCCGAAATCATATGTGCCAAAGATGATAAGAGCTATACTATAAGCGAATAGCTGTTATAGAAAAAATAATGACTCATAGTTTTCCCAGTATATTCTAGGTAGAATGTATGGAAGATAATTGTCATATCGTTGTTCTTCGCTCTCTCTCACTAGCAGAGAAAGACTACTGAGTTGGTATCGTAGAAAGAAAATAATAATCATTATTTTGAGATAGACATTGTGTGATAAGAGGAAGATGTTATAGAATGGACTACAATCATAGCGTGGTAGTGAGTGAGTGTGTGTGCTTTAAGTGAGATATTATTTTGACTCTCCTATAAACACAAGTGCGCCAAGGGTTCGAAAGGAACTTGAGTAAGTTCTGCTCTAGTCCAATTGAATGAGCATAACAGTCTCTGTGATGTGCTGCTTCAGTGGGTTAGAGTTCTAACGATGACGCATTCATTACTGTCCTCGTGAAGAGCACGCACGATACTCTGCCTTTGCGTAGAACGTGAGTGTGCTCACGAGAGGCTCATTAGAACTCATAGTGTTTTAGTTTCTCAAGGCTGATATGTGATTCCGACATCTTATGGACTCATACTAGTTCGCATACTTAACATCGAGAAGTAGGAGATTTCTGTGTGCGTACTTATCGATCGTACAGAGTTAGTACGAGACTTCGTGTCGAGAGAAAGTAGTCATCAGATACTGATCTGTGAGAGTATGCAAGAGAGTAGCAGGAGTTGCAAGAGAGAGATGCTGCTAGGATGAGAGAGATGAGAGATGAGTACGAGAGTACGCAGATGCTCTCATCGAAGAGGAGAGATGATCTTTGAAACAGAAATGCATGAGCGTATATATATCTGCTATTGTTAACGAACGAGGTATGTATGGTACCTTATCAAATAATACAAAGTGCAATTTGTGTATGTTGTGTGCAAGATTCGTTAAGCCATCAAGTACGCACGAGAGAGATTGCTTAGAGTGTGAAGAGATATATGTAGACCGGTGTAAATCATGACAAGTTACGAACTAGTGTTGAGATGTGTCACGTGTATCTCTTTTGTCAAGCAGAAGACGCATAATCAGAAGTGAGAGTAGTTAGTGAAGACGCAGTAGCGTTCGCAAGGACGAGATATAAAGAGAAAGAAGAGGATTGATCAATGGATGTGGAGAGTAGGGACGAAGAAACGTGACAAGAACGATGTAGACGAGGACAGAAAGAGAGAGAAGGAGGAGAAGAGAGGAGAGAGAGAGGTAGAGAGAAGACGCTTATAATACGACACGCGTAAATATTGAGAACTCATGTACTAGACACGTCGGACGTATATGTATAATCAGAAGAGTATATAAGTATAAGTTGAAGTAGAGATAGGATAGAAGTAAGAGTAATTATAGTAAAGAATGTAAGTAGAAGTATATAATTTAGTGTAGTAGCATATGTATATAATTATGAAATATAAATATATGATAATAATACTTGAAATTAATAATAATACGATAGCGTATATTATATACATAGATAGAGAGAGTCAAATTATATAAGTAGACTAAATATATATGAACCTATTATAGTATAATAGGCTATATCCGCTTCTACCTTGTTCTTACTACACGTCATACCCTAGCATTATTAACGAAAAGCTGAATCATTAGTTCGCATAGTTAAATCAGACTCGTGAAACAGCCCACCAATGCAAATAAACGTGTACCTGCATTTTAATATACATTATTGTATATCTTAGTTGTATACTTTTGTTTTTTTTTTTTTTTTTTTTGTTTTTTTATCTATTTTTTTTAACATAGCAAAACCACTTTCTTGATGAATTTTACGTTTTAAACGACGCCACAATAATCTTTTTCTCCATTAAACAAGGTAATGACATCGAAACTTGGTGCAAAAATATATTAAAAGATAAACAGCTTACTCTCAGATATTCTATGTTAATACTATTATCTTTATCGATCTTATCTGTCCAATCTATCTATCTAGTCTATCTAATATACTCTACTATATCGTATCTATGTCTTCATCCCATATAAGTAATATTAACACACTACCTATATATACTAATATTCTAACTTATAAATAATCATTATAATAATAACGGCTATATATATATATATATAATATAACAGTATATATTATAATATATATAAAATTATTATCTATATATATATACGTCTTAAAGAACATTATTTTAATTATGGCTACGTACTCTCAATATTTTGGGTCTTTTTATAGAAACTATTTTTTTCTCTGGTATTGCATTAATATAAACTAATATATATAATGTGTGAGTGTGTGTTATATTTATACATACTATACATATATATATATAATATATATATATATATATTATAATATAATATATATATAATAATATATAATATATATATATATACCTAATATTTCGAATATATATATATACTTCATAATATATTATTCATATAATTCTATTTTATATATCATAATATATATAAAGTAATATAGTATACTAAAATAAGCAAGAGAAAAGTTTCTCTGTGCAACGCCACCATAGAGCTTATATTGTAGTCATTAACTCAGAATGTTGTAGTAAATAATTGTAACTAGAGCTGATGAGTGAGTAAGAGAGGAGAAAAAGTGCGGTCTTTTCTCAAGCCAATATTAGTACTGAAATGCCTGCGTTGTCTGGATCCGTCAGGAACAACGAAGAGGACGAGACCGCGGCTCTGGCATTGGTACGTAGATACTTATGAAGCTCATAAGTTCTTCAGTAGGATTTGTGCTCAACACTTTCCCGGACCACACGTCCAGGACGGTATTATATATCTTAATTCGTATCTTATGGCACCACTACATTCACGTCACGGTACTTTTTCAACGTTCTAGTGTGCTCAGACGTATGATCTACACGCTACTCACATAATCTTTATCAGAGCATAGGCATAAGAAGCAGTACGGGAACGTTAGCCAACGTAGAGAGACACCACTCAAGAGAGAGAGAGAGAGAAGACCGTAGACAGACAGAAGATAGAGAAACGGACCAGACGAAACGAGGATAGTGTGCTTAGTTTAGGTTCGCACTACACTTTGCTAGCCTCAGAAGGGAGGAATAGGGGACACATATTCACATAGTCGTTCAACGAGGAGCGCAGAGAAACCCGAGAAGCTTATAAGAGCACAACAAAACACCTAAAACATACTATTACTCTCCTATCTTATTGTCATAAAGCGAAAGAAGAAAGTGCAAGAATCATGAACGAGATGGCATACGATCGAGAAGACCCAGGTGACGTAGAAACTGATGAGTCAGATTAGTATGCTGTAAACGGAACAATTTCATCTTAAGGAACAAACATCCAATGTCATACCTAATCACCACCGAACGAGTAGGAGACGAGAGAGACAAGCCGAAAAAATAAAAGAACACGCAGAACAGAGAGAGAGACAGAGGAACCAGAGACCAGACGACAGAATGCAAACCCAGTACTCTTGATGTAACAGAAAATACCGTGTGACGACAACACAACCCAAAGAGCAAAAAACCAACCACCAAGAAACACGACTACTACTGTGGCCCCCCACACGGTTCGCCACGGGGACGCATAAGGAACCACCGGCAGAGAACAGTTATCCAATAATAGTCGTTTCATCAATATATTATCTAACTACACTACATATAAGATGTCAAAACATCATACTCAAAACTAACAATACAGTAAAGCAGAGTAACGAACTTACACGATCTGCTGCTACTATCAGTATAAAATATATAAACTAGCCATCACTATAATCTAAGTGAGAATATATGCTAGAATAAGATAAAAACTATATAAAATTAACAAAACCATTGAACACACATGGTGACTATATATACTACTGTATTTATTATTTAGGTATTACACTATAACAATTCGAGTTCTTGTAGATTGAATAGACCGCCAGCTATGCTACATTTGATAAAATCTAAAACAGGAGGCTTGTGACTTCTTATGCAATACATACATTGGTATAATCAGTACTTAATAAATGAGTTACTATAGTAACTTTTGGGTACACACAATAAACATCAGGATTACAGTACCTTGGTTGCTTTTCCAAACGGCTCCCTTCCCTTAAGGTGCGCACCCTCCCTTTAACTCAATTTACTACACACAGGATAACCACGCAGCCTTTAGCGGGGTACCACACCTAAACGCAAACCGGTGATTTAAACTTACTTTAATGTGTTTCAACTAATTACTTCGACAATAACAAACTAACCCCATGTACCCCCTTCCGGCACATTGTAACATGGCACACGTGCACTTTACTTAATTACCTACTTCTGATGAGTTACAATGCACTGGCAAGAGAAAAGAATATAAGGAAATAGAAAGTTGAGAATACACGAAGTCTTACGCTAGCACAAGGATTCATTTGTAAATTCTACCGGTCATCAGATCTGCATTCGGCAAGCGGCTCCACTCGGCCTCACGCTCATGAGCCACAAAGGTAATTCTGCGCCACCCCCGCGCCATCCTACTCGTCTAAAGAAATTATTTCCACAACCCACAAAATACAGATAAATAAATAAAGGGATACAGAGAGGGGGAGGAAAGCAGGGGCGTACAGGGGAGACAACAATAGGTTGAACAAACCCGATAACGTCCAGGGATAACTGTCAGCTTCCCATCCTTCTTCTTCTGTCATACGCCAACGTAAGGAGCGAGCATAGGATACATACGAACAGGCTTTATCGAGGGGGTCGGCTGACACGAGAGTGGTGTAGTGGGAACAAAAAACGCAAGACACTCAAAACCTCATCAATTATCCTATTAATTATTACTTTATATTAATTATTACTTAATCTGATATAATCAATTATAAAATTAATGTTATTTGATATTATTATTAATGTATTATTATTAGTTATTATTATCTTATTTAATTATTATTAGTAGATTATTATTATGTATTATTATTATTCACTCTAATTATTATTATTTAATCTATCTTATTCAAATTTTATACATGCAAAGGAAGTTGAGAGCAGTAGTTTATTATTAATGTAAGTTAATGTGATTAATTATTATTAATCATGTTATTTATTAATTAATTATAACGATTTACCTCGAGAATTAAAAATGAAATCAGAGCTTTTCATAAAATGTAAATCTTCAAAAAAAAAAAAAAAAAACAAGAAGTAATATCTAGAATGGGTAATAACGAATACGTAATAAGTATCGCGGGCAAGAAATTAAAATTAGCCTCATCACATTTCAGCTGTTGCTACGTAATCTGCCATATTACAAGCTTAAAATCTCCAAACAGCGCTGCATAAATAAGGAGTATGCTTAAGTTTGTTTAATCAAATAGCCAACTTACTAATTCTTATTATTATTATTAAATTATTACATCATTTGATTATCGCGATTCATATGCATTAATGAAATTCATTATTGATTATTAAATTTTATTATTATTATCTCAAATTATTATTAGTGATCTATTCTAAATTTATAGTAGATTATTATAATTCGATGATCTTAAAATTTATAATGATCTCATTATTATTGGTTATATATCAAATTATTTATATTGATTTTTTATTATTAAAGTATCTAATGTGTTATAATATATTATGACAGGTTATTATTCTCCTAACATTAACTATTTATTTGCTGCCGAGTGGATCGTTTTTGAAATTGTAAGGTAACATTATAATATTTTATTGTAGACTAGTAATTGTATTTTAGATTATTATTATGTGACCAAAGTGGCACTTTGGTATAATGTGGAAGTTATCCTGAAAGAGGGTAAATATTCCGATTCAGTTCGAATGACTAGACCTGAATACTTGACCTAATAATGGAACAAAAAAAGAGTGTTCAATAATGTCAAGAAGTCCCAGTGTAATCAATAGGACATCTGCCATGAATGTGAGTACGTAAGGAGTAGGACAAATAAAGAAGTATGTACTTGCATACTAGAATAGTTAACTTAAGAAAGCGGCTTAGAAAAAGCTATAACTCAGAAGATATATAAGATAGCAATTATTATTAATTGCGTTGTAGAGGGAAGTTAACAGAGATTTTGATAGACACTTATGAAGGAGGTGAAGGAGATAGGATTTGAGACATGGGGAGACCGTAAACGAAAAGTGAAGATTTTTGGCTAAGAATATTAGAAGAAGACGAGAAACTCAAGAAAGTGTTGGTGGTGAATAAGGTGTGAGAAGAAGAAAATAAAGAAAATGAACGACATGGTGAGAAATGGAAGAAAATTAGAAATAAATAGCAATCCAGTCAAAATAAGTAATAAATATATATTATGAATGAAGAAGAAAAATGTGAGGAATAAGATTAATATAGAATAGCACATTAAGCATCCATGGATGAAAATACTATAAGCTCTATGAATAATCTAATTGAAAAGAATTGGATGGAGTAGATAAGAAGAAAAAAAGGAAACAGGGAAAGTTTAATAATACGGACTGGAAGGGCATTGGGAAGAAAGAAAAGAATCCTGAACGTAGTATAAAATGAAAAACATGGAGAGCAGAAGATATTGACTAGAAAGAGGAGGGGGTGATGAGAGATGGGAATATTTTGAAGTAGTTTTGCTGAATAACTGCTGGGAAATGTTGGAGGGAGAGGAAGACGAGGGAGGTGAGATGAAAGAACTGGCGGAGAATGGTTGGGATGGGAAGGAGATATAACAATGGATGAGAGTAGCGAAGGCAGTAAGATACTAGAGAACGTGAAACGCCCGGGAAAGACGGATTAGTGTCCTAAGCTTCTTGTAATACGGGAATGAAAGAAGTGATAGAGTGGTTATACACCAAATAATAAATAAAAGAGATATGGAGAAGAAGGAAAGTAAGAAGAACGTGGAAAAAAACTCTCACTAAATATAAAAAAGGGAGACTTAATGAATAGGACGTATGATGTATATTTAATAAGGATATCGACTTTTAAATTTATCATATAAAATAATACATATGAAGAATATTGGAGAGAAGACATAGAGTCGAGTGAAGGACGTGTCCAAGAGGAGAAATGACAATACGGGGATTTTAGAAAGGGTAGAGCAAACATGCCATTTTCTTAATAAAATGCTGGTAGGAAGAACGGTTGACGTGGAACAAAAGAAAGGCGGATGTGGCATTTTTTGGATATTGAAAAAGGCAATTAGAATAGGATAATAGAGATGTTATTGAAGTGGTGGGAGAGAAAATGGAGTAATGGAATTAACTCACAAAAGTTGATAAAAGCAATGACAAAGCGGGCATACAGAAACCAGAAAACAAAGATTAGAGCAGGGGAAATGGAGGATGAGAGCGATGGTTTCAGAAGATAAAAGATACGGGCAAGCTGAGACAATAGAAAGTATCCTCTTCGCCGATTTGTGTGTTCATAATATAATATTAGGACTATGGTAGACTGAAGGAGAATCAATAAGACTAAAATAACGGAACATATCACTGGTATATTATGCTGATGTATGGCTAGCAGCCCTAATAGCCGTACGGAAGGTAGACTGATTTACGAGAGGAACAGATGGAATAAACACAAATGACTAGGTTTGGATAATGAAATAACATCGAAGAAAGCAACAGTACATTATGAAAAGTGAGGCAAGGGTGAAGGAGGATTTACCATGAGAATAGAAAGGTGCTAGTAGAAGACCAGGTTTTGAGAGGAAATTTGAAATAATATTGGCGGGTGGATTAAGGATAGGGACAGGGGAAGTGAATAGGAGGGAAGCTGATGGGCAGATGAAAAAAATTTGCAAAAGTTCGGTGCGCTAATGAGCACCAATACTAAAGAAGAAAATGTTTTATTTGTATGAAAAATGAAAAATATACTAAATAGTAAAACAGTATTCAAGGCCGTTATTGATAATAACGAGGGCTGAATGTTGTGATCTGAATCAGCGTAACAGAACGTAAAAGAGGCGCGGAGATGAGGGGATGCTGAGATTAAGTAAATAAGGGAGTAACTCTGAGAGATAGGAAAGAAGGGAGAGAGTAATGAAGGAGAAGATTGAATATTGAACTCGGTGGACGAAAACAAATAACGTAAAGAAGCAAGAATCTGAAGGTGCTGTTGAACATGTTATCAGGAGAAATGGAGGATGGAGCGAGACCGAAGATAATGTAAAGGTGGAGGCCGATAGGCCGCAGATCTTCGGAAGAGCTGGATGGACGTCGTGGAGGAGGCGGTGAGTGTCAGAGGAGCAACGATGGAGCGTTGGAAGAGCGACATGAAAAGCCAATATGTAGGGATTGGAGAGCGGTTCTGTAGAGACGAAACCTGAATGGACTTATGTAAGTCTACAAGGAGGAAATGGTAAATAAAGGTATATATATATATATATTAATATTAATATTATAATATATTTAATAATAATATATATATATTATATAATGATAATATTATATATATATTATATATTAGTATTATATAATATAATTATATTATATTAATGATTGTATATATTATATATACTACTATATAATAATAAATATATATAATTATAACACTATTTATATATAATTATAAGATATAAATATAAATTATATAAATAATTATATAATATATATAATAATATATAATGATATATATACTTATATATTATGAGTAATTTGTACATGGTCCATGTGTGTATTTTGATGATTGTATGGTGTAATTTTTTGACAATGAATGTGGTAGGAATGTATATAGGAAACGCAGATGGTATTTGATTGTGGGTTCGTATATAAATACAGGCATAAACATTAAATAAATATTCAATAATATTAAAATTACCACAGCTGTGTTGATTCGATTTTATTTTCATTACCTTTTTATTTTTCTTTATTATTATTTTGTGAATTAATAAATAATTATTATTTAACGTACGACTTTGATCTAACTAAGAAATATAAAACTAAAAAAAAAAATATTTTATGTATATAAAAGTCTAATTCATTCCTTTTTTTTCATCTGATAAACCTTTACTTTCTTCCAGAGAAGTCTTCATCTCCTTCCCAGATTTGCAAAATCTTCCAGAGATTTAAATTCGTTTAAGGAAATTATCTTTTAAACAAATTTTCTAATAAATTGGTTATTTCATTTTTTATTCTTTTATTATTTAACTTATATTCTAAACTAAAAATAAGAATAAATAATAATATGATTTCATATTCAATAGTTGTCGAAAATCATGGAACTACAATTTTGGAGAAATGGCGCAATCAAATCTTTTTGGAGGGGATAAAATCGCAATGGTGACGGTCGCATTAACTGAAAAATAATGAGATATTTTAGTGAAAATCATATAAAGTCAAGAGTATCTTTGATTACATATGAACATGATAAACATTAATTAAACGACGAATATTATATCAATGCATTAAGTTCATCATAATGAAATATCCCGAAAAATATCCAAAAAAAAGTGAGAGAAAGAAAGAGGGATATATATATTATAGCCTATATATATATATATATATTTATCTTTAAATGATAATATACTTCTGATACATAAAAATTTTAAATTTATTAATATATATAATATCATATAGAGATATATATAGTAGAGATATACTATATATATATATATATAGTATATATATATATATGGGGAGTAGCCAAATGGTCGACACATCAAA
>JABUQX010052982.1:15000-50774 GCA_015478945.1 Trachelipus rathkii
ATAAATATGTACCCTGCCACAAAAAAAAAAAAAATAAGAACCAAAAAAATAAAGTTTTTTATGTTAAAATATTTATTTTTTTTTTTACAGTTTTTTCCTAACTAAAATTTTACAAGATTCCAAAAATTGTATTCCTTTTTCCGCTGTTGTAGCCTATTGTAGTTTAAAAAATGAAGGATATCGCTTTTTTTCATTTATTTAATTATTATTTTTTTTTTTTTTTTATTTTTATATACAGTTTCCGCAATAAAATCTTGCCATGCAGTGGCAAACAAAAAATGTGAACCTTTTCCCAAATGGTAGCTATTGATAGTTTTTGAGAAGTTCTATGGATGCGATAGATAGGTAATAGTCGCTAATTAGAGACCCCAAATATACCCTAAATATATAATTCAATAATAAAATAATAATACTTCATAATTATAACTAATAATTATTATACTATATATATATATAGCTTATATATATATCATATATTATATATATATATATTATTATATATAATATAATATTATATATCAATCTTACAGCCTTTTGCCCCCCTCCTAAAATGAAATAATTTCCCATGCCATACGCCCATTTATATATTATTATATATATATTATAAATTATTATTAATTATATATATAATAATATATTATATAATAAATAAATATATAATATATAATAAATATATTATATATATATATATTAAGTATAATATATATATAGTTATATATGAAAGTAAATTATATAAAAAAAATAATATATATATTATTATAATATATATTATATATAATTATAAGTATATATATATATTATTATAATAATATATATATATATAATAATATATATTATATTAGTATATATATATGCTATACTATATATATTTAAATATAAATATATAATATATTATACCATTCATCACAAACATACGTATACTCCATATAATCCACATATACCTATATCCATCTTAACTATACTTATATTATATAATTTATTAAATTATTATAATATTATAGTACTCCCAAACAATTGATCTATTGCCAAAAAATATACAACAAAGTTATGCCTTCTTTACTTATCCATATTAAATTATCTCAGAAAATATTATTGACAGGGAAATGTGTTGTTGGAATATCTAACTATTTAATCTTCTCTGGAATCCCATAATTCAAAAAAATTAAATTTATCAAATTTAATTGTCAAGAAAATTTTCTAACTCAAAGAAAAAATTATTTTTTTCTCTGCTCCACATGAATCTATTTAAGTAAATTTTTATTAAATCGAATTTCCATGTTGATTACGAATACCAACCATAATAAACTGTAGTTAAAAGCCTGGTCGTAAACCACTGGTCCCCAATTTTTAAGAAAACAACAGAATAGTTTTAAATTAATACAAAATGCGCTTCGGTATATCCAAAAATTTCAATAATACAGGGAAATTTTTAAATATGTTAATTAAAATACAAATATATATCATATATATTATATAATTTATTATATAATCATATAAAATTATATACTTTATAATAAAATAATTATCTACATATATATACCTTATAGATATATCTAATACGTAAATACCAATCAACCTAACTCAATCACATAAAACCACAAAATAATATAATAATTAATACCTAAGCCACCAATATAGAGCATCTAATAAAATAATATTTAATATATAAATGATAGGTATATATCCTAGTATACCTAATAAGGAACCCTAATATACCCCTAATCCCCATGAGTGATTAATTAAATTATCAACAATACCAATATGACATATAAATGCCTTAACCTACGCTATACTATATAATGATAATCCTAACCTGTCTCTTCTCTCACCAAAGTAAGGAAAATAGTGACAGCAATATACTAATGCATCAATGGTTAAGACCAAAAGGCTACAGTGGAAACAAACACATTTATGCCAACTGCCATCCATTAAAGCAAACACATTGAGTTACAAGAAAATTTGAGGGGATTTTTTTTAACAAATCCAGTATCAAACATTTTATATGCTATTTTCTTTCCGGTCTTTACCTCAGAAGAATAAACTCCCTCTTCTTCTCTCCTCCAAAAGAACCAAAGCAGGCCGTCCTCATTCAATGTATAGGATGCACTTCTCCTTGATATATGGTGTTTGCATTTGTACACGATGGTCTTTGATGAATTTATTTTCTCAACCTGTTCTCAACTAACAGCGCAGCGCACAGATTATGGGAAAATTGAAATCCAAATGGGATTGATAGGAAAGTATATTTTTATTAGTGAACATTCACAACATCCTCAAGTAATCGGTTTATGCATTGTTACCAAGAGTTTTTATTTACCAACTCTTTACGTAATTTTCAGTTAACTTATTGATATATTTAACCTAACGAAACTCCCGTAAAGCCACTGATTATAATGGCCCTCAAGCAGATAAGTTTCTCCAAAGCAGTTAACACTCTTTCTCCAATATAAAACTTGTCATCCTTCAAGTAAGTTTTCTGATCTAACTTGTCCAAACGATAATCTCATTCACTTTGGTTTCACATTTTGGGCTTACGCATTTATAAGTAAGTTAAGGGGAAGGCGTGAAGCTTCTTGATAAGATATGTAATAAGAAACCATTATCTTCCATTTTTATCATTATCCCTTTTCACATAATGAGTTTTTCATTTAAGGTACTCTAATTTTATTTATGTTAATAGAAGGGAAGGTCAAATATCTTCCTTGATAAACTAAAGGTTAATTTTTGACCTAATTAATCAATTTCTCAAGTCCAAAGATAACGCTCTATTTACTTACATTTTGGCCCAGCTACCTATCTGTATATAGTGAATGTGTGCTTCTGGGTTGCTAAGATCTGATCCTCTCCCACCAAGGCCGAGAATAGAAAACTAAATGCTTATACTGTATATATAAGGTGAATCCCACTCCTAAATAAGTCCCATTTAGCATTAACCTAATCCAATTGGCTCTCATCAAGGTCTCACAGAGCTTCCGGCATGTAAAGGTTTTAGTTTTGAAACAACAGGAATTAAATTAAAAATGGCCATCGTGAACTTCAAGGCTCACTTTGGAACACGAGGACGAAAGCCTATCATAGTTGCTGGATATAGTAAAGGGGGGAAAAACAAATAACTCCCTTTCCGCAAGGGTGAAACTAAAGGTTGATAACTTACACATTGGTTTTCAAGATACGGACGGGTAAGAAAGCGTCCACGTTTGACTTCTGGTTATGAACTTAACACAAAATTATACAAAGATGACATACATTCGATGTTAGACTCGGCTCCCCTGTCGGCCATAAAAAAAAATCAAAAGACAAAAAGCAAAATTGGAATGATGCAGCAAAAGGTTTCTCGATGTGAGTTTCAAAAACTCTTTAACCTAAACTAGTCACTTCTTAATTACCGTAAATCTCTTATGACACTTACCGTATCTCTCATATTTCTCTCACTATTGTCTCCATCAGAAGTTTTACCACAACGGCGAGGTATGTTTGGGATTTATGATAACCCTATAGACAAAAAGTAAATAAAAACCTGACCACAAAATGGCAACTGGGGAGTTTCTTTTTATATACATCTGAGTATGAATACTTGGTAATGAAGCGCTGGGCTATTACCATTAATGAATTCCTAATACTGCTTTCAGGCTTTTACTTGAGAGTCTATAATATACCGGCAACGCCGCCTCCCTCTATCTCTCGATGGTTCAGGGAGCATGCTTGAAACCAAGTTTAGCCATCAAACCGTCAATATTTTAACACACATATACCGATAGTTGAATGGCAAAAAATTTTGAAAAATCGTCTCATGTTTCTTTGTTTACTGATACTAAGGTGCTCCCTCTATGCTGCGGCCCATTCTCGGTGGTGCAAAACAACAAATCTCCCAGGGCTGCTGGGGTACTAAAGAGCCTTCAGCGGGTATCAGATATTATTTTGTCCTCCCAAGAATGCCGCCGGTAGATGAGCTGATAGAGTGCACCTGGACTAGCCCTCCGGTACCATTCCTTGTGAATGGAGGATGGTGGTTCTGCGTCAGTGAAATGGAACGAAGTACTGGGGGTTCAAATGAGTAGTTACGTGCTTAGAGGTCTGCTCAACCGTTTCCTCTGGTCTTCACCGGCTCGCGCACCTATTGCATACCTCCTCTTTCACATAACAAGTCCGGTTTGGTGGCTAATGGCACTGGAAGTTCAAAGTTCTCAAATTGTGAGCGTGGAAACTGGTAAACAATCTCTCCATATGTAAACGAGACAGGACTTTAAGTGAGGCTCCCGTACTAGCTCTTGATTCGAATGGTGTTTTATCTTGGGAACCAAATTCTCTGTCTATCAGCTTTTGTGTAGGCCCAGAGAAATAAGCAGCTCTTTTATTAAGTTTAGTAGTACTAGTAGGCTACGTATTAGTATTATAACGTTTATTTAAGCCATTGGTACAGTCCAATATAATGAACATACTTTCGTGGATATTTTTTACTCTCATTTCCATCCACTTTAATCATAAATTGGTATTTATATAATTTTGTAATATATATATATTATAATTGTAGACAATAAAGTTATGGTTACAAATTGTATAAGATATATGGGGAGCCCAATCTTTGTCAACTGATTTCTCCAATGTGATTACATCAAAAAAAACTAGTATTAATATGCTTTTCTAACTTTACTTTTATGTTAAAGACGCCAACTATTTTATCTATTTATATTAGTGAACTCACCACATACTAATATAAAACAAAATAAGGTCTTGCTAAGAATTAATGAATTTTTAACTAAACGTGATTTCAAATATCTATTATCAGTTAAGTATTCACAATTCGACCTTTATGACGATTAGGGGTCATATCAGAAAAGAGTATAAGCAATCATCATTTAGCCATATCAATTTCTCTCCTGCTCCCATATACAACTCTAACCACAGTAAAACATGATCCACAAATTAAACCACAATGGAGCTCTATGAAAGAAGAGCAACTGTTTCTTTTAGAAAGACAGTTATTTGTCCTTCAAGATATCAAGGATCAAGATTTTGATTGGACTTACAGGATGAAAATAATTTTATTCTCATTATTTCTCTACAATTCCCTACCATACGTAGTATCATTAATTATAAATATGTTATATATTACTCATTATATATTATTATAATACTAATTTAATAATATTATAATATACGTTGCCTAAGGGGCAACGTTTTTATATTTTTTACGTGCTGATTTCTCCAGTAAAATTAGTTTATTATCAACTTATATTTTATACTGGTTATATATATATATAAGTGATTTAAATAATTATTAAGTTATTATTATAAAAGTACATTTAATATGACGGTGAATACATAATTCTTATCAGCTTATGAGTATATACTCACTCTATAATATTATATATATATATATAATAAATATTATATATATAATATATATATTAATATTATATTAATATATTTTATATATATATATAAGTATATATTATATATATATTATATAGAATATTATATTATAATATATTATATATTATTATATTATTATTATATTATAATATACTATAGTATATTTATATAAATATATATAATATATATATATATATATTATAAATTATATATAATATTATCTATAATACTATATATATATAATATTATATAATTAGGTCAGCGTCTTGTTATATATATGTAGCTTACTAATATTACTATATATATTTGAGTATTCCTTTAATAAAAACTTAATTAATGCTTAACAGTGATTTTAAAACCGGAATTTATATTTGCTATGGATAATGTCTGGTCCCAAAGTTTTGCCCGTGGAAATTGGATTAAATAAATAATAAAAAAAAAAAAAATATAAATAAAAAAAAAAAAAAATAAATAAATAAAAAAGAAAAAATATAATAAAATATAAAAATAATAAATAATAATAAAATTCCTTCCAAAAAAACTTACCAATAGCCTTACCACCCGGAATAAAGGGATAATTATTTTAATAAATATTTCTGGTAACAACGTGGGTTTAAGTTGGAAAAGCAATTTTTACAAAGATTTGTTATTAAAAATATAATAAAGTTATATAATAAAAATAAAAATAATCATACATTCCGAAGAAGATGACTAAAAAACTAATCTTTCAAGAGAAAATATATAAATTTAAGTTTTATCTAGCCGAAATGACTAGAAAACAATTTCGAGTTTATTACATTTTATATCGATATGGCAAAAATCTTTGCTTTTTGGAGAGACCTTGAATATTGGCGGTATTGCTTTCATTCGACATAAGTACTTATCTTATATATTACTTTTTACGAGCCTAATAATTTTTCTTTTTAGAGCATAATGCTTTTACCTAAATATTAATTAAACTCCCAATACCACCTGAAAGGTATAATAAATCTCCGGGACCCGTAGGAAGTTAGTACTTACCCGCCCTAAGGATATTTCTGACCTTTTGTGCATTTTAAAAATTTTCTTGCCTAAATTTTTCTATGCATTTTTGTATTCTGCATTTAGTCAAAAGAATTTTTTTTTCAAAACATGGTTTGATTTTATGTGTACTAGAGAAACTATTGTAAAGTGTAAAGCAACTAATGCATTTTGTGCAAGTCAGCGAAAAGCTCGGTAATAATTAATTCAAAATCTGATTTTGAATAAGAATATTCATTTTAATTCCAAAAAGCAGTCTTCAAAGTTTTAATACCTACAAGAGAGTCTTCAAAGTATTAAACCTCCTGGCTCAACAACCAACACCCCGTGAGGAGGGAAAATAGACTAAGGAGAACAAACAGAAGAAGGAAGTAGATAACCACTCACCTCACACCCACTCCCCATTGCTAACGGGTTCTACATTTCCGTCACCGCCTCTCGCGAGGCAACCCATCCTGGACCATTTGAACCCTCTCGAGATATAGTCATTCAGTTGGTCCTAGTTCTAAGCGTGTACTGGTCTTCAGGCGGGAAAGAGATAGTTTCCCTCTCCCTGCTTACACCCGATGGACCCTCCTACGCCAGCTGCAGCCTCAATGCGCGGGCTCAAAGACATTCAAGATATAATGAGGAACAAACCGCTTCCCCCCTTCCCCTTTACTGTAACCACGCACGTTGCCCTCTTCGTGACGGCTCCCGAACGAACAACAAGCAGCCCTTAGCAGCCCCAAGAATGACCATCGCCTTCGAGCACCAAACTCTTAAAACCGATCGCCTACCCCCGAAGTCGGACCACTTACCAGCTTCAGCAGACGGACTTGTCCGAAGAGGAAGCATTTTCAAGGATGTCATCCAGTTAACGACCTATTAAATGCTTTCAAATCAAGCGATCCAGGGACGGTATAAACGTGCTCACAGACACAATTCCTTACACTAAGAGGACTAATAATTTTTTCGATTATAGTTGCCTTTTATTCTTTATAAGATAAGTATAATTCACAGTTAAACCGTTGATTAGGAAATATAAATCACCGAATTATCTAAAAGATGTTATCCTCACAAAGAACTTAAGTGATAAGCGCATCATAATTGTTCATTTACAAATCCGTAGGATTAACACTAATATATTCATTTTATTTTAATTTTAATGACAAATACTCCAAAAATTAAAAAAGGTCATTTCGATATTTTTATTTTTTTATGATACAATCAGTCCCCTCTTTACTTATTAATTGGACATATCCAGTTTAAATTTTAATATTATTACATGATTCTTGAATTAAATTGTGATACAATTTTAATAGGTTATGGTCAATATATTCAATTAATAATATAGAGTGATATTCCCATTCGTTGATTATTCGGTGGTGCAATAACATTCTGTTACAATTAAACCTACCTCCTTTTACTTTAGGCATGTTATGGTTGTTTAGAATTTGTAAGATTGAATCTTTTTGGTGGTCAGTTACACATGTAGGCATATCTACTGAAACTTATATATACTTATATAATATATATATATTATTATATTTAACTATATATTCTTAATATAATAATACTATTATATATATATATACTATTATATTCAATCTATATATATACATTATACAATATATATATATAATTTATGATATATATAATATATTATTATGATGAAATTATAAAATGCAAGCAATTGAAAAATTTCTTTACTAATTAAATTTTAAAACTTTATTAACACAGAATAATAATTTATTTATAGACCGCTAATATACATCTATCAATGGAAGTTACTAATTTATTAGTCTTCGTTCTATATCTATAATTGAAAGACTCTTCTTCAAAATGATAATAAATGCTAGGAACTAAAAAATTATTTACATTAAAGCTACAATAATACCCAAAAAAAAAAAACATTGGTTGGTTAGTTGTTAAAAAATCTTTCCTCTGATGTTCCTTTGAAGATAGTTTGAAGTGGAGTAAGATGGAATTCTGGCAATAACATGTCCAAACTTAAATTCTCTCTTCCAGGCATCTTGGTTAAAATTTGTTATTTGATAAATAATAATCTGAATTCTATTATTTTCCTTTTTCTAATATAATATTACTGCAAAATTTTAAAGGGAAGCTCCTTGTTAAATTGATTTGTATTGTTCTTAAGCGATCAGGTGTGTAGTTAAAGCCAGAGTTTTGCGGAATCATTGATTTAAATCTTGGCTTGTGTTGGTTACATCTTCTTTTGGATAATCATACGTTTCTCCGACCATAACACCTCAGCGGCAGTTATAATACAACTAAGGCCAGGAATCTTATACAAATATTAAACATTGACGATAGTATTGAAATAATTGGTATCTGCCGGGGGTGTCAAATATTCTTATTTTTATGGGAGCGGAAATGGTATTATATTATTTGTGTTAAAAACAAATTTATAATTGTTTGTAGATGTTGTTTAAATAATTTTATAATTTTAAGTTTATACGGGATGGGGAAGGGTAAACTATGCACTATTTTCGATTGTTAAGGAGGATTACTATTTTATAATATTTTTACTTTGGCTTTGTCGGTAAGCGAATTAAGATGAAATGTTGTGAGGATTAAATTAAGTTCTTGGTAAGGAACGTCCGGAAAAAAGAAATTTAAACAACTTTTATTAATTTTTAACAACTAGAAATAATGTTTCTATTTTTTTTCACGTAAGAGAACGTTTAACATGTAAATAATCCCTTTTTGCCTAGTTCCTGCATTTCATATCTGAAAGAGGTCTTTTCAAAAAATTTATGTTAGACGAAAGCTAAGTATGTAAACTACCATTCGTGTAATATTGTGATCTTTATTTATTCTGTGTAAAGTTTTAAATTGTCCCCATTAGTTGAAATGAAATAGAAATTATTATATGCCAAGGGTATTCTCATCACAAAGACATCAGTTTACGTCAAAGTAAGTTTTAATTCAATATATATATATTAATATATTATATATAGTAAATATACTATTAATAATATATATATATATATATATTAATATATATACTATATATATATAATATTATATATTGAATTAATAGTATATATATAATATTATATTATATATAGTATATATATATATATATATATATAATATATATACTATATTATGCTCCGGTTAGCAATAGGCTAGAAATTCTACCGGGGTTCTTTAAATAAGTACAGAAAACAGGACCAAATTAAAGGTCGACATGTCCAGATACATATATATATATATATATAAATGGGAATGTGTTACAGATTTTACCACTGGGAGTGATATAAGATTGAGCATATCTGTTAAGTCTGGGGTAAGAGTGTTGATTTGAGAAAGGATGCGACTGTGTAGAAAGATGAGTCGCACGAGTTCCTTTCAAACTAGGAGGTGTATACGACTAGAGAGTTCAGATGAGTAGTATCCATTATAATTGCGATAGCAATAGCAATTGTATGAGGTGAATAATGAAACAGTTCTATGTCAATAAAGAGATTGGAGAGAGTGAGTGAGAGTAAGGAGAGGAGACAAGTAGGAAAACACTAGATTCCACTTTAAAAAAAAAAAAAAAAAAAAAAAAAAAAAAAAAAAAAAAAAAAAAAAAAAAAAAAAAAAAAAAAAATGTATGAGAAGACCTGCCCCCAATGTTAGAGGCATATCCATACATATCGAACCACTCAGCTGTAAGGAGCAAATAACTGCGGTGGCTTGAAGAAATACTGAAGGCGGCTTAGAACACCCAATTCCTTAGAAGCTTGTTTAAAAAAAGAAATAATATTATCCTTCCAATTATGGTAAGGAAAAGAAAAAAAACATCAAGAACATTAATTACAGTATTAAAGCCAGACGAAGGTTTGAGTTGTGTGCTTTCGAAGATATTATAGTTGTGAGGAAGATTATGCCGAGTAGAAAGGACGAAGCAAGTGAATAGAAAGGACGAAGAAACTGAATTTTTGAGGCGTTGAAAGCAACCTTATTTCCCTTCTATAATTAGAAATACGATAAAGATCAGAATTAGTTTTTGTGAAGCCACTCTCCAAACATGAAATAATTGTAGTTGTATGCATGGGCGTATACAGGGTGGGGCAGGGGGGGCACTTGGCCCCCCCCTAAATCTTGGAGAAATAAAAAAATGAACCTTATATGTTTGCCAGACGACGTTTTTAAGAGTTTATTAGTTTAAAAAGAACTTGTAAAAGGATACATCTCTTTGAGTAACGAAGTTATTAACTTTTTAATTTACACTTTGTTTAAGATTTTATATTTTTTCTAAATGTTTTTATTAGATGTTTTCGTTTTCATATTAGCTTTGAAGTCAACTTTTAGCTGTGTGTATTTTTCTATTTATACATGACTATCCTAATTCTTCTTAACAGTATTCTACCCGTTTAGGAACTTCTCAGTTTTATGTCGACCTAGCATTTGACGTCTGCCAAAGTTGCTAAATCTATCACGGAAGGCTCACCCGTTGATATTCAGCTTCAGATAGCACATCCAAAAACAATTGCAAAAAATAAAAGAAGTATTGCAGCAATTTTAAAGACCATGATTTACTGCCGAACTCATGACTTACCTTTAAAAGGTAAAGGCCTGCATGTGAGGGAATTTGTGAAGACCTGGATTTTTAAAAACTTCGAAATAGAAAGTAAGCGTAATGTGGAACTGAATAAGTTAACATATTCAAGGGACAGGGAAGTAAGCCGATCTGGACGTTCTCGTGTTTCAAAAATGAACTTATTCAATCCTGTTATGGATTATTATAATAAAAAAACATGATTGTCGCGGATGCATAAAAATTTAAGTCTAAAATATTGGCCAATGAAACTACGAATTTGTTAGGCAATGAACAATTATCTATAGGATTAAGGTTTTTCGATCTTGAAAAAATGACTGTTCGAGAAGAATTTCTGAGGTTTGAAGTTCTTAAAGGGATGGATAGTAAAAACAACTTGCCAAAACGAAATATTGGAATTGTTTTTAGAAAAAAGAAAGGTTTGGATTACTGTCTAAGCTGTTTGGTCAGGAGGGTTTACTTACGGCTGCGCTAGCAATTGCCCGGGAAAGAAACATGGATTTCAAAAGAAAACGGCGGGAAAGATATGAAAAAAAGATTATATCTTCATTGTGTAAGCCATCGGCTTAATTTCGTCATTAAATACCTAGACACTCCACCCGAAGAAGAAAATACATTGCCAACTTACTTAAACTTTTGTTTGAAACCCGTTGGATTTCTCAAAAATATCATAAGCATTGTGCTTTATTTATTCAAAAAGAACTATTGATAACAAATCGTATTGAAGGGTTTAAGAAAAATTGTAAAATTAGTGGAAAGTAACAAGTTAAAACGAGAAAAACAGACTTTTCATTAGTACTGTTCAGGCAACAAGACATAATATAATTTCATATAATTCCTCTTCCGTAATAGCTCAAATTTTTTTGCTTTAGTTGAACCAGTGGCTAACATTATTCAAACAAAAAAAATATGACCTTATTTGCTCTATAGCTCAGATCAATGTTCCAAACGAATTTTGATAGTTTTCAAAAGTACCACTGCAATAAACTGATGCTGATCAAATTAATTGCCAGGCCCTTTAACTCAAAATTCCAGCGTACACTATCCACACAACACACACACACACACGACACAAACACACACACACCACGCATTAATAATTATAAATTATATTATATATAATATTTATTATATACATATATATATATATATATATATTACATATATAATAATATATATATATATATTAATATAATATATATATAATTATATATATATAGATATTTATATATTATAATTATATATATATATTATATTATTATATATATATATATAAATATATTATAGTTAATATATACTATATATATATATATATATACATATACTATACTATATATTAATTAATATAATTAAGTATATATAATATATATATATAATATAGTATATATATATTTATTAATTTTTTTATATAATTAAATAAATACATATATATTATATATTATATATCATAAATATATAATATATATATATATATAATATATATATTATATTATATAATTATAATTAATATATATTATATATATATATAATTTATAACATGGGCGATAGACAGCGGGGGGCACTTGCCCCCCCCTAAAATCTCTGCCGAATATTAAAAAACTGGAACTTATTATGATGCTTTTAGACTGACGTTTTTTTAAGGGTCGATTTATTAGGGTAGAAAAAACTCTTGACAGAGTAGCGTATATTAAACTACTATACGTATATATAAACACATTTTATTTTGATAGTTTATTAAATGTGTTTCTTATCACCATTTTCATTATTGGACTTGAATAAGCCAAACTAGCTGGTTTGCGCTTTTTTATTTCAGTCTAGCCTTACTATTCTTTGATTCAGTATATACTCAGTATTCTCCGCTGGGGAACCTCTCAAGTTATATGGTCGCGATAGCATTTGGCGGAACCTGATATTAAGATGCTACAAATTTTAATATATATATAATATATATATTAATATAATATTATATATATATATATAATTATATATCTAATATATATTTAATTATTAATATAATATATAAATTATATTATATTATATATATATTTATATTATTAATATATTATATAAAAATAATATATAATTATAATAATATATATATTAAAATATATTATAATATAATACTATAATATTATATAATATATCTACTATATATATATATACTATATATATATATATATATATTAAATAAATATATACACATATATATATATTTTATGATATATATAATTATTATATATATAATATATATATATATAATATTAATATATATTAATATTATAGTATATAATATATATAATATATAATATTATATATATTATAGTATATATATATATTAGGTATATACAGAAAAATATATATACTTAATATTAAATTATATATATTATATAATATATATATAATATTTATAATAACTATATAAATATATATATTAATATATATTATCATAATATAAATTATAACTATAATTATATATAATTATATATATTTATATGTACTTATATATTAATTATATATATATTACTATATATAATATATAATATATATATATATATATATATATAATATATATATATATATATATATATATAATAATATATATATAATATATATATATAATATACTATATATATATTATATAACTATATATATATAATATATAAAATAGCAATATATTATTATATACTATATACTATATATATATTATAATATATATATACACTATGTCCCTTTTGCCCCCCCCTAAATGAAATCCTGTTTCTTACGCCCATGTATATATATTAATATATATATATATATATTAATATATTATACTATATATATATTAATATATAATATAAAGTATATATATATATATATATATCTAATAATATATATTATATATATATATATATATATAATAATAATATATATATATTAATAATAACCTATTATATAATATATATAATATAGTAAATAATATAAAAAAAATAAAAAAAATATATATATATAATATATATATATATATATTATTCACTCAACCTTTGCCCCCCTAAATGAAATCCTGCCTACGCCCATGGTTGTATGATGCCACATCTTTCAAAATGAAAGAAGTAATGAAGGATTGAGTCTTCGGCATAAGATTGAATAGGTGAGAAAGTAACCGAGAGAAGGTCATTAATGAAAAGTTGATAATGAATTAGAAATAGGATTGAACCCTGAGGAACACCACTATTAATAGTTTTAAAGGTGGAACAGTGTCCATGTACAACAGCAGTCATGGAATGACCTTGAAGAAAATCAAAAAGACACCAAAAGAGGGAAACTTGCAATTTTGTGCCAAACTCTATCGATATCTTTAGATATTTCTAGACCCACAGCATCAGATTAACCAAAATGTTGAAGAGCAAGAGACCAAGAATCAGCAAGAAGAGAAAGATCACCAGTAGAGCTTTTCTTGCTAAAGTCACACTGGTGATCTGAGATAAGATTAAAGAAATTAAGATATTTCCAAATCGACCTGTTAAGAATAGATTCGAGGACTTTAAATAAAGCGGAGGTTAAAACGAAACTGCGATAGTTAGAGTATTTAGAAGGGTTCCCCTTATTCAGCACGTGATGGATGAGCGCTTTTTCAGTATGAAGGGAATGTCAAAGTGGAAAGACATTTGCAAAATACCTTACCAAGGGAGGGTGCCGTTCTGGAGCGATAATTTTGAAAACCACTTGAGGAAATCCATCAAATTCGTACAACTTATTAGCATTACGTTCAGAGATAGAAAAATTAATGTCATTTAGAAAAATTACAATTATATGAAAGGGTTGAGAAGGAGATATGGTACCGGAATCGTCTAAGATGAAATTTGAATCAAGGTTTAATTCAGATCTAGCAGAAGGTAAAACGGCAGTTGTGCCGTCAGAAGATACTAGAAGAGTAAGAGGAAGAAGCAAAGTTAAAGTTGACATTTTTTTTGTAAAATGCCAGAAAGCGTATGGAAGAGGAATCAGAAAGATTGTTATAATTTCTTTGGATAAAAGAGTTTTTGGTTTACGCAGAAGAAATATATATGTTTCTCGAGTTTGTAATCTACGGTAATTCCTAAAGACAGCATCCCTGCAGTGAATATCACAATAACAAGCAGAGTTAAATTGAGGTTTGCTAGTTTAAGGTTTACACAATCATGAAGAGATAGAAGATGGCTAATGTATATATCCATCGGCAGATAAAATACGCATTACCTAGTCCAATTCAGGAAGTTCCTCTTGAAAAAGTAGCATGTACCCTCCTATATACCATTTAAAGACGGATCTTCTGCATTATTTAAATACTATTTCCCTTGAAAAAGTAAAGCTTTCAGCTTTTCCCACTTGTAGACTTGTGTACCAACTCCATTTTACTGACTAAAACCATCGAGGGCCCATCTGGCCACTTATCGGATTCTGAACCTATAGCCCTAGCCTTGAAAAGATTATTCGTGTGAAGCCTATAAGCAGATTCGGGCGCAGTGGAGAGGGTGAAAAGGTTTCAAAATATGTTGCCTACAAAAAAAGATGAATATTTAACCGAAATCATAGAAAAAATAAAGTATTAGAAGAAAGATTGAATTTATTACTGATAAATATAGAGACGATTGGATCTTTTATTATTTTATTCAGTGAAAAGTGGACTCATGCTTTGATGTACAGAGGTGTAATAACAGAGGTAATTAAAGAAGTCACGAAGGAAGAAACAATATAAACTCCTTAAGCTCGAGACCTTGATCACTCTGAAATAAGCCTTTCACTAAATAGGAGTTAATAAGCGAAATTAATATTTATTTTTATATATTTCGAGTTGTGCTTGAAAGGACTTTACTGTGGGGCAGAGAACTGACTTTGATTTGAAGATTACTTGTACCGTGGTTTCAAAAGTCGTATGGTGGTTGTGTATACCGAAAAATTTTGCCAAATCAAAGGGGTTTTTGAACAAAATTTAATTTAATGCCCTTGTTACAAAACCAAAGGTATATACCAGCTCAATTAGAGAGAATTAATACGAAGACACCACTAGGATTCCTTCACACGTAAACCTTCTAAAAATAAAAAATATATAAAATGCAACCATTTTTTGCAAACTACAGAGTGGGGGTCAGTTACAAGAAAGAAAGAAATCTCAATTAATAAAGAATTTACTCATGAACAAAAAAAAAACGTTATTATTGGGCGGTAGTCATTTCATAGTTTCAATCAATTACGATAATGTGCTAACAATTTTTTCAATAAAATTATCAAGTACAATGGACCTCGTCTCCGAAGTAATGCGCTGAGCAATCTGAGACCATCATCGGGATGAGGAACAGGCTAAAGAAGTATAAACGTACAATTTAACAGCTTTAAAAAGATTACTACTCGACATCCACAAAACTTCTTTCAAACCTCAAAATTATAAGATTAAAACAAAATAAAAAAATTTTAAGAAAGACACTACTTATACGGCAACGACGTCAAAAAAGTATTAAACCTTAAAAGATATCACTAAAGTCTTAGCAGAAATAACACCGCCCCTAACTAAATTAGTATTGACCGCAGTCCTTCCATCTCTTCATCGGAAAATATAAACTTTGCTTTTAAAGATCTTTCCTGTATTTTCCTCTAAAGTTTTAAAACGCTTCATTATCTTTCTTTTCCCACACAAAAAACACCCCTTCTATCATAAACAGCCTTAGGAGACAAACCCCTTCCTTTACGCCCCTATCCTCAAGGGGAGGAAACGCCGAGGAGTAAGTTCGCGCCATTACAATCCAAAATATCCCCAAATCAAAAGTTTTGACAAAAAATTAAAATAATTAAATGAACCTGTTCACACACGTATTCCAGTCCGGGGATCTAACAAGATCGGTGTGCGCTAATGTGAAGTATTAAAACAAGCTAATATTAAAAAGTTGTGTGGTGCGTGTAGATGTGTATGTGTCGTCCCGTGATAGACATGCTGTCCGTCTCTAAAATCAAGGATGAAAAATAAAAGAGGTCGGTAGGGCGAGTAATATTATTCTGGATATTACCCATGAAATATAGCATATTCAAATCAAAGTAAGCAGTGAGCTCTCTCTAAAAAGATGATTATAAGAAAAAGACACCCTTTTCTATGAACGACAGGGCCGCTAGGAGAGCTATGTGTTTATAAGCGGACAGTCAATACGAATAACGCTCCAATTATATACCAAAAGACTAGCCATATGCTTTGAAGTTATCCACCTGGATGAGCTCACAAAAAAAGGGCCCCGGAGAGTCTCAAAAGAATAGGTCGCCTAGGTGACAAACCCCATTCAAAATATGTTAGGAGCAATAAAGAAGATAATGTTAGAAGGAGCTGAGGTGTAGGCTGTACGCTAGGTGGTATGGGTATCCTTAGTACTATTAGTGTTAGGTACATATATAGATATGTAGTAGCTTAACACTATGGCAATATAATCGGCGCTGTTGGTTCGGAAAAACACCTCAGGTTACTGTTACTGTGCCTAGGGTTTACCTGGCACGTCTAAGTGGGTCACGCGGTCACAGTTAATACAAAGCGCCCATGATAATTAAAAATACAATGGATAAAATTATAAAACAACTAGCACCATATATATATTGTACTAACGCCAACAAAGGACTAAAAATTACGGATTCATATTAACTTTTTAATAATAACCATATCAAGAATATCAGTATTAATATAAACATGAGTATCTCTAAAATTTGACTAAAAAAATTTAAATTACAGTATATTATAAAGATATATAACAAGTACTATATATCCACAAAAGTAACGTATCAAACGCAGCTCTATTGATGGAACACAAAGTCCCTAACTAACACCACTCTCATATAGAGATTTACCTTTAACTAAAGGAAAGATACTTATGGAGCACTGCATAATATAATATTAGCATTTTCTGATGTATTCTTAAAAAATAAATGTAAAAGATTTACATAACGGTGATAAATATACAAATGAAATTATATCTATACGAACACTTGTATTCATTAGTGAGAGACAAAATTGCACAAAGCTATTTTGATTATCATTGATTTGTTGTTTGAATTCCCTACAGAAAATTCCCTACCAGAAATTTCAATATATATTTGAAACAAAAATAAGTTAACTGACAGTACATATCATACAGTAAATATAGGGTGCGCACTAAAATTTTTGTGATAGCATGAACAAAAATTAACCTCACTTAAAAAATTCACTATTGGTCAGAAATCACTATATTATTCAATAAAATTTCGGGACTTGACCACTCGAAACAATTCAGAAAACCCAAGGTATGTCTCTCTCCGCTCCATCACAATCATCATATACACTAACCCTCTCTCTTGTCGAAAGAAATGTCACATTAATATTCGTCTATCAACTCGTCTATCCTGTGGGATAGCACAAACTCTTCCTCCTGAGGCGCGAATGTTCTATTCGAGACTTTACGATATCAGATACGGAAAAAGTGGCTCCATCTATCGTATCATAATGATAGTTTTTACACGAGAAAGAAACGTACTCACGACTGATGACGTACCACCTAGAAATCAATTCCAGGTCCAAAGACAGAGTTCGCAAGTAAAAGATTTCAAAATGAATTTTGTGACATAAGTGTTTATTTAAAGGTAACACAGACCCTTTATTCGCACCAATTGTACAACGTAAAAAAACCCCACAGATAGTTAAAGAAGCGTCACGACAGAGGTAATAGATCTACAAAAAAATTATCTAAGTAAATTAAATTCTTCAGCGCCCGCTCTTATATCTAAATTTTTACCAATTAATAAATACAACCGGATTTATAATCTTAAGCGGAGGGTGCAGTGTCTTAATCCACCAAACCTAATATAGTCAAAAATAATTGGTACAATAAATAAAAATTAAATAGAGAGTCACAAAAAGAGTAAATACACCCAACAATTAAAATCATTAGACCTATCATCTACAATAATAAAAACCCTATAAATATATCATATATATTAAAGATTATATCAAAAATATTAATAATAATAATATGACCCAAACTCTCTTATTTCTTCTGAGTAAAGTATTCACAAAGAGCTGATAACTCCATGACACCTGAGAATTGTCACTAGGCTGTGGACGAGAGCAGTCCGATCAGCTATGCTTATTTATTTATGTTTTTAAGGTTCCATTTCACAGAGAAACAGTTATACTTCCAGAGAAATTAAAAAAATAAAGAATAATAAAAAAACGCAAATAATTAATATAATTCCAAACACAAAATTTCAATAAATATAATTTAATATTGACATCAATTTAAAAAATGTAATATTCAAAATTGAGCGAGCTCTAAAAGTGTGTTAAAATGCTACATCCCAATCAAGTAGACGACAGCGCAATTAAAAAAAATATCCGCGAAATAAACGAAACACGTTACTCATTAGTTTTGGGCGACCTTGGCGTCTAGCCACAAAACCTTCTAAAAATTTATTTTTAAACAACTCCAACCTTTCACTCCGAGCGAGAGGCCGGAAGCATGCTTAGTGTATTTGAGGTTGAAACCTCCTCAAGGAAGGATAACCGGCCAATTATCTTGTCTTATTCCAAGAGATCAATACACTATCCGCGTATGAAGACTCGTATACGTCGTGTCACTCTCCACCTCTCAACGAAAAAGGTGGATAGCTATCTTCGTTTTCCCAATTTACGAATAAGTTCGTGACTAAAAACAAGAGATATTGCACACTTAAGGCTCACTTGGTCTTCTATTTCTAAAATTCCTAACTCCAAACTCCTTCAATAATAATCTACAGGTTCAAGATCTTCTCCGGGGCGGAGAAGAGTGTTGTATCATACTCGTAAATAGAAAGCGGCGTCACCTGTTTAATATCCTACAGTAACAAGTGAGCGGTAGTATTACCTTAAACTATAATATAACAAAAATCTACTTTATTCAATAAATATTATAAAAATAATTAATAAATATATAAATTATATATAAGAAATAATACCTATTGTAAATCTAAATGTTACTAACCCGATTATATACTCTTTGACTTTTTACTTACCAGGACTAAAAAGTCCATTTTACCTATATAATGTAGGCATGGAAATTTATAAATTAAATAATTAATAATTATCAATATTAAATTATAAATAATTTTATCTATGAATTTATCAATTAATAGTGGCTATTTGTTGCTAATTTCTTATAATAAGATTTCGTTTGGAAGTTCACATAATATTGGAACACTAAATAATTTTAACTTATTCTATGTTGTGAGGTTTAAATATATTCCATCTTCCATCATCAGTGAACAGCTTAAAGTTAAACAATCCGCCACAGACACCACTACTGAGTATGCGTATATCTAAATTTGAGATACTTACCCTAAAATATCATCAAATTATCGTCATTTATCACGTAATATATATAATAAGTAATCATCACATTTAGGGGTGTGGACTAAAAGGATCTTAGAATTTTGCTTCACCGACGAAGGTGGGTATTAAGACAATCAAATACCAGTTTTATCATTATAAACTAATTATTAAGAAAATGCACTTTTTTTGCCTATACCTACAGTATTCTTGAGATATGTTCCAAAGGTATGGGAAAGGCCATTATCTATATGATTTTTATGTTGAATGCAGAAATGGAAAGACTCATTGAAACGACAAAAAATGTCATGCGAATACTGCGAGTGAGTAAATTTCTGACAAAAAAGTATATTTCCAAAGTATTATTTTTATATTATGTACGAGATTGAGAATAGATAGTTAAAGGACTCGTGTATCATAAGTAAACAGATTTAGAATATTAAAGACAAGCCACAGAATAGGTATTAAATAAGTTTATACGACGAAAGGAAAAAATATAACGTAGAGTTGATTTAATCGCCTTAATATAATTTCACAAAAATATTGTTTGTGAGTTATGCATGAGCAAAGTAGATTTATTGAGTTTATAAGGCTTAGACCTTCGTGAGCTCTGTCACATGAAGAGTAATAATATATATATAACTTATAACTTAAAATTAAAAGTAAAAATCTGGATGAAAATATAGAACACCTATTACTATCATTTACTCATTACACTAATATAAAAAAAGAACTACTACTTCATAAAAAATAAGTATAAAAATACGACTCTACTATAAAAATTCACTTGCAAATTATCAAGAGGGGAAATATGAGATGTAGGTGGGCATTAATTATATATGATTTATAAACCTTAACCTAGTATTATATATAATAATATGATATACAAAAAAAGGAAAATATTTTTCCAAATCTATTTCATAACAAAATAATATTATTGGAACATAAAAATAATAAATAAGAGGACTTACAATTATTACAAACCCTAAAAATAAGTGTGTATAACACTATTAAAAAACTCCTACAAACTTGACACACACATCAGTCGTAAGCTTAATTCTTATACACATAATAACTGTATTAAAAAAGAAAAGAGGGGGGTAAAATGGAGTGGGGGTAATACAGTATACGATTAAATAGAAATCCGACTTTTATCTCCCGACTATCGAGTAGTCACGGGTAAGGGGAAGCAAAAAGCCCACATCTTAGTCTTAGGGCGATTCAAGTTAACCACTGCCTCCTTTTATCGAAAGGGAAGAGAATTAAAGAACTCTATTAAAACATCTAAAATTCTAAATGTTATATTGGGAACAAGTAAAATTAATTTAATAATATCAGAGTCACTGTCATATGTATATAACTGATAAAGAATAAATTATAGAATGTAGCTATAAAAAGTAGACAGAAACACTCTACAGATTAAAAAACCCTAGGCACACAACAAATTTTATCTCAAAAAAATAAATCGTCCTTTATTCTAGTCTGGGCACTCGCAGTCTTAACATAATATATCCTTAGATATACTCTAGTAAAACAAAAGTGGGCGCATTTTCTACTACTGTTTTAGTAAAACAACACAATTAACAGAGAAAGTGTTCCAATTTCAAAAAAATAAATATGTGAATCAAACATTAATCTATCAGGGACCTAGTAAAATCAAACCACAAGTAGGAATATAACAGCCCATAAAAATGACCCTTAAAGAGAAGACAATAATAAAAAGTGAGCTATGGAAATATCCGAACAACCCTATGAAATTACAAACCCTACTAAAAGGTCCAAAAGACGGTGCAAAGCGAGAAAAACGCCTTTCCAAATAAAAAAGATAAAACGGCGGACAACCACCTTTTTTATTCTAACAGAACACTAATAGTTCACACACGACACACGCAAAAATTAAAAGTAATGTATTGGTAGAGTCAACTACTGACCCCCAAATAAATATTATAAGGTTTCAAGCGTAGTCACGTAAAACAACTTACAAAAGGTCAAAAAAGGTCACAAATAAATATTTCAATTTGTCTGAGAATATTTCTGACAAAAATTAATTAATAGTAGAAGAAACGTCCAATTGTTACAGGCCGCAGTGTTAAAAATACAAAAGTCTCAGTTTCAGAGCGACGCAAATTTATAAATAGAGAAACAACAATCTCAAAACAACTTAATCCCTAAATATAACCGTTATAAGATGCATACTTTACCCATAGCTATAACTCCTTTCACGGACAACACTAGCTATGCCTAAAAAAAAAATAAAATCGACTTGAAGTGATATGTCTTCAAGCTTACAACGAAAGCATCGTTAAAACTAGAACTGTATCTCGCTATACCAATATTAGAGATAAATATAAGACTATATATGTAATTATTATATTATATAAATCACTTATTAAATATATTAAATCATAGGATTATGATATTATATTCCACAAAATATATAAAATATAACTCAAAACTGCTATCTAAATAAGTTCAGTAAATAGTAATTCAAATACGAGGGGACATCTTTTAATATTGAGAATAACAGTTAACGATAACCTATTAACACAACACCCCACAATCATGGAAGAAAAATTTACTATATAGGACTCTGAATAAATTCATATATTTGGTAGTTAAATCAAGATATATCTGAAATCAAAATTGTATGAAGAAAAGTTATTAGAAATTTATAATAGTTAAAATATATAACATAAATAAAAATTAATATAATAATCAATAATGAGACAAACATTTGAGCTTTATCTTACTTGGTTTCTTCTTACCGACTCTACAGTAAATTGATGATACGCGAATACAGCCGTTTGCAATCCTTTTCTTTATATCATATAAGCTCCTTGTTAAAACTTTAAGATCTCATTCGGAGTGTGATAAAAACCTCTAAACTATTCCCTTAATCGTTCTACTGGCGCTCGACAAGAACATTGTCCGATCACAGCTAAACATATGACTAAAAATAAATTATAAAAAATGCTTACTTTTTCTTCACAAATAGCACAAACTTGCAATCTCATTCACGAGAGTGTAGGGAAGAGGGCACATCTACACTTTTCTGTAGTATATAAGCTCTATGGTCAAGCAAACCAGTTGACCAACCTATAACATTAAACTTAGGTCTCACGCTAGAATAGAGCGTTGGCCTGACTCCAGAAATTTCAAAATATTTGGGGGCCAAAATTACAACACAGCTCTCTCTTAGCACATCAGCTATATTGAGTTTATTTGCAATATGGGAACATATATAAATCTAGCCTTCGTAGTTTGAGAAAAAATGTGGGGTCGATCGCGATTAACTAAAACGATGTGCGATCCCGAATGACACTATATTTACAATCCAAATACATGAAATCAGAAAAATTTACTCCTTAACGAAGGACCGGCTCGCAAAACTAAGTAAACCAATGTTTAAACATGTAAATTTACAAATATAATATAGCCATTTGTCTTATACGATATTATTGTTAGATGGTCAGGATACACTCTACCAAATATGAGTCCATTTTACTATACGAGACATGTTAGTTTATATGAAAATCAAAATTCTGGAAAGAGCTACATTCCTTGCACTATATCTCTTATACAAGTAGTGCACTAATACAAAATAAAGTTAAATTAAATTAAATCTTGCCCTTAACACAAACAAAAAAAAACTCATTTATTAAATCTCACATATAAAATATATAATTTATAAATAAAATAAAATATAAAATTACAAATACCTATTTCATTAGCGTAATAACAACAACGGGTTACCTATTCTGATTTAAGGGGTAGAAATAGGCCTTAAATTTAGAAAATAATTTTTCTAACAAATGATAAATTATTATGAGTACATTACATATATTGTTTACTGATAACGCTCAAGCATACTAAAAAAAATAACATTATCAAATCAAAAATTATTCTATAAATTTATTCACAAAAATTATTTAGACATTAAAAAAATCAAATTAATTTAATATAGAAGAGAAACAACATATATGTATATATACATAATAAATTTATTAGTAAATAGTACTATATATATATCATTCGTCAGATATATCCAACAAAAAGTTTAAATCAAGAATCAGAGCGAAAAATTCTCTAGACGAACCCTTAATGAATTACCTAGTTCTTAGAAAAAAAAGCTATTATTAAATAATTAATAAAAATATCTATAAACTTTTCTAATACAACTTTGATTTAGAGTCAGTAAAATCACAAATTATTAATAATATCTTATGTTATTATATATATAAGTATTAACCTTAAATATAACCTCTTTATTACTAATAAGTTAATCATAAATTTAAATATTTGACAAAATAATATTAATAAATCTGTACCTATCAGAAGTACATAGAATGATAAATTTTTTGGTTATCTCCGTTATCAATCAGTTACACTTGAAAGAACTAAAGGTACCGTGTCTTAACGTTTTTGGAAGGAAAGTTGATGATAAGTATAATTCCACTGGATTCTTGAAATGCATCACTCTTAACTCGTAATGCAAACGCACAGAACCTATATATATTTGAATCTAATGGCCTGTTTCAAATCTGCAGAAGTCTAAGTAAACACATTAAAAATAATGATTTTGTGAGTGGTGTGAGTAAAACTATTGTGGTCGGTGTTATTTTCTGTACATATAATGGAGAGTAGGAGAGAGTGGAAGGTGCCCAGTAATACCTTCTAAAGTGAGTAAAATACAAAATTTTACGATCGTAATGGTTTATGTATGTTGTTTGGATGCTCTATAGGTTTCTGTAGTCGATTGAGATTGATTTTTAGTGCCGCGATGAGTCATCACAATACAAACCATGAGGAAAATAACGTTATTGGTTATGTTGATGAGCGGACCTATACGTATAAAATTACAAGGATTTATTCCTCCTAAAACTCTTAGGATAGAAAAAGAGTGACCGCGTTGTTGATTTGTAAATGTACTGGAGAGATTTAATGTAGGAGAAAGCTCTAGAATCCACCGTAGTGGTCCCAAAAATTCTCATGAGTTGTGACTCGAGTATAATTCTATAAGATAATTAATTATTACAATGTGAGATATACAAATAAATAAAACTAGTGAGTGTTATGTATGAGTTTTATCACTGTTAAATGGCTTATAAAATGTTTTATATTTTTAATTTTCAACAAGAAAAATATAATGGTATACGATAATATGTCGAAAGAGCAAATAATGAGAGAGTTATTAAAAAGGTATGGGGAGACCTGAGTAACAATAAATCTATGAAGTGAACCAGTCCTTACCAGATAATAATCTCAGAGGTGTTATTATTTGTGAAAATATAAAATTAAAATAAAGATACAGACAATACAAATTTAGTTAAGACTGGAATTATTAGGGAGTGCTGAGTAGGATGTGATGAACAAAGTCGTGAAAGAGAGAATATAAATGAGATGTTCAGTTATATATAGTCATAGATGATGGTTTGGTCTTTAAACTGGAAATGGATCTGCACAATAAGCGAAGGTTATGAAAGCAGTCTAATTTATAAAGAATATTGGCCGAATATAAGAACCCTAATGTAATTACACCGTACTATCAAACACAGATAGAGAACCGTGCGTAATTTTAACTACTCGGGGAAAAAAAAAGGCAAATCGCATAAACATACAAAATGAAATAAAAAGTGTTGAGTATTTTCAGTCATTTGTGACAAAGCGCGATGTTATAAGGAGGAGCTGTATGATATATGGAGGGGGCACATTACGATGTAGTTTAATATGACACACTACCTTAAACAAAACAAAATATATTTTCAATTTCTAAAAATAGTAAAAAAATATGAAAAATAAAATTAAATAATATGTAATGTATATTTACATCACGCAAAGTATAACAGCCATTAAAATAAAAAAACCGAAATGAACATCCTAAATCTAGTATTCACTCAACACAAAATACACCTTTCTACATATAAATATATTAAAAACTTATACACATTCTCTAGCGACGTTGTATTTCAGGAGGATACCTTCATCTATTATATAGGGCCATATTTTAATATTTTATAAAATCACACCAAAAAAAAATATGCCAAAGTTTCAATCAAATATAATATTTGACAAAAAATTAATTTAGATGGAGAGACTTTAGTACCTATATCATACTACATACATATATATATTAATGATATATCAAAACAGTGTTTATTGTAAAACTTTTAATTAAAAGACCCAAAATCAATAGAAAAGTATTCTAACTCGACGAAAAGCACCTTCGAAAAAATATAAAAAATTCCATTCTATCTCCTATTTTCTATTATATCAAATACGAACTGTCATTCCCAAGGAGGATAACTTAGTAGCCAAATTTATTAATATATGTTGAATATCACTCAATAGTATATACATACACAACAATCTACAAAAAACTGTTCCTATGAATGTCAATACAGGTTTTTATTTGAAAACAAAATTAATTTGATGTGAATGTTCTAATTTTATACCCTATAAGAGCACAAATGGCGGGACTTTCTTAGAAAACTCCCCGCTAGGGTACGGCTGTCTAGATCCTTCAACAACAAAAACCTTATCATCTAAACAATTATAAAATTCACTTTATCATACCACTGTATTTTCAGTCCTATCATAAAATATTCAATTCATTTAGCTAAACCTAGCCAAATCTAGAACCATATTGGCAAAACAATTTTACCCAAAAATTATCAAACATTATTTTGACAAATAACTAAATGAAGACGTGTATACTAACCCAAAAAAAGTATGAAGAATATAAAAATTATTAAGAAATCTCAAAAAATTTCAAAAAATTCAATAAAATACTTGAATCAAATATTATTCATAAGACCTCTTACCTCCAGAATAGATAATAACGAGTAATTTGAATAAAATTTACTGGCAATTGCAATCATAAGTATTTCAGACTAATGCTTTGGTGTGCTTTTTTATTTCATAAAACAAATAAATCAACGTTGCCGGACCAATTATGTACATGAACCAAGCCGTATATTGATTTTTAAAAAGTCTTTTCGTAACGTCTTAATTAAAGACTACAAAATTCAAAAATTTTTACAATGAACAAATGATTAAATATATTTATAAATATACACCTCAAATTTAAACGTCATATTCAATATAAAAATTATCCGAGGACACCGCTAAGAGTTATGCTATCAACGACAAATACTTTCTAAAAAAATATAACAAATTCAAAATGACTGCACTTGTATTTCAGGAGAAAAGGCCATTTATATATTTTAACGTAACTAAAAGCTACACTCAATATTTTACAATATTTTCAATACATTTAAATTAACCTGTTTAACATCATACTATTACAGCTACGTTTTGAATAAAATTACCGAAGAACTAGACCTCGTTCTTACCAACCCTATCAACAAAACCTTTCTAAATAAATATAATAAAAGCTCTTTTCCTGAATCGATCTGTTTTCAAGGAAGGAAAAAGCCGGTGCCATTATTTCTGTGAACCCAGAAAGAAAAATATTAAAAAATATTCATCATCAAAACAAACTGAAGATTTTGTTCAAAAATAGTAATAGAGCACTGTTAAACACTGTAGAATCACAAAAGTAAAACATATTAAAAATTCCGAACCAAACTCCTAGTATGCCTCATCGCTACAAAAAACCTTTTTCTTAATATAAAAGATCACTTTTTCCTAATCCGAACGCTTGTTACATTCAAAAAAGTAGCAACGGACTCCATATTAATTTTGTTGAATCGTAATACCAACAAAAAAATTACCCGCATCAAAATTCACAAAAAATATTTTTGAACATAATAAACTTAATTAATGACCTGTTACACCAAAAGTAGACAGCTATTAAAAAACATAAAAACAGACCCTGTGTCTATTATGCGGTCCTGTGAACCATTGTGCGACCCAAAAAAACTCCTCGCCCTCCTTCCCCTGAATATTAATTAAATATATTATTAAGAAATCTCATTTTATATCGTAACTTGTATTTTCAGAGGTATGGGCCATGTATAGATGTTTTGACCGATCAAAGTGACTCTCAATAATGTCTAAATTTTAAAGTAAAAATGTAATTAAGCGCCTGTTACAAACAACCCAAAGTTATAAGCACGTATTGAAAATCGATGAGATCACCACTATTTCCTTACACAAAAACGCTTCACAGAAATATAAAACGTTCTAACTCGTTTCCCTAGTCGACTTGTAATTTTAGGAATAAAGCCATTTCATGTATGTTAAACCACAAAAATCTACCCAAAATTCAAAAATTTGACAAAAAAATAAGTTAAGGACCTGTTACAAGAGTGTTGGTGAGTAGTGTTGTGGTGGTTCGTGTCCAAAAGGGTATGATGGAAATAAACAGCTAGTAAATAATCCGAAGGAAACCCTAAAGGGAGTATTCATCCACATCACAAAAACCTTTAAATCGAAAAATTATAGAAAACAATACAACAATTTTTACAACAGGTACTTGATACCTTTCCAGGAGGAAAATGGGGCAGTTTAATAATTTAACCCTTAAAGTATAACCCCACAAAATTCATGACATCACAAAAACTTACAAAAAATAATTTTGAGAAAAAATAATTAAGCGACCTTTACTAGCATGCTCTCCAATACTATACTGCCGTATCCTATTTTAACAAATATAACTCCTGTAAACCACCTCTTATCATATTCCTTCACACAACAAACCTTTCTAAAAACGTATAAAAATCCGAACTTTCTACGGGACTTTTATAATCAGACGAACAGTTTATGAGGGGACTTTGGAGACCATTTATTTTTGGGGGTGGTGAATTGCAAAATACAAAAAATAGAAATCCCAGTTTTATATATTTTGACCAAAAATTAAATTTTAGGACTTGTTAACTTCAACAGTATTTACAGGTATGTCGCAAAATCCTGGAAAAACACTTAGATCTGAGACACAAAAAACCTGTTTCTAAAAATATGGAGAATAATCATCTGTTTCTAATTCTATCTATGCAAAACGACTTATTCAGGAAGGAACGGCCATTTTAATGTATTTGAACCCATAAGCAATGATATGGACCCAGCATGTGATAAGGAGGAAGTTTTGAACAAAATTAATTCAGGACTTGTTACTCATACAATATAACAGCTATGAAAAATCCCGCGGGAGAGACAACAGCTAGTTTCCCATTACAAGAAACCTTTCAAAATAAAAAATAAAAGATCTCACTATTTCTATCGACTTATTTCGTGAAGGAATCAGGCAGTTATGATTTTTGAAAACGCTGACAATAAATTAGTTCCATAAAATTTCCAAAATTCACAATTTGACAAATATAATTAAGGGACCATGTTTATATCAGGATAATCAATCAAAGAAGTTAATCAAAGCATTTAAGATATGATCCAAAAAATTTCTCAAATCTACCTCCCATCGGTTCATATTGTACCAGGACCTCTTATGGCGCCAAAGTATAACAGATATTAAAAAATCTGGGAAGACACCGACTATGTATTCCCGTCACAACCCAAAAAGCCTTCCTAAAATATAAAATCCACTTCCCTACACCTTGTATTTTGTTCAGAGGCATGGCCATTTAATGTAATGTGAAAACCACATTCTAATAAACAATTCGTAATTTAGAAATTTAAGTAAAAAATAATTAAGGACCCTGTTAATCCCAAAAAGTATCGAACACTATTGACCCCAATTCGAAGAGGAAACACCCTATCATCCTTACACAAACCGTCTACAATATATAAAATTCACTTTCTACGACTTGTATTTCAGGAGGTATAACCATAACGTTTTTAATATTGAAACCACAAATATTTAATAAAAGAAATACTTCGAATGAAGCATTGTTGAAAAACAAAATAAATTTTTTTTAAGGGAACCTGTTACCACTCAAAAGTAAATGACCCTTTAAAATTCCAGGAAACCCCCCCAGTATTTCTCACACAAAACTTCTAAACAAATAAAAATACTTTCTAATCACGGACTTTTTCTACCCGTAAACACTATAATTTCCGTAACTCTCAGTCGGTTTTAACCAATTCCCGTTAACCTAAGTTCCCGTTAACCTATACTCGACCTTCTAAACCTAAGTTCCGGGAACCTCAGATTCCGTTAACGTCCCCCATAAGCCGGGTAACACCTAAGTAACTTATGAACACTTAAAGTTCCGTGTTTTACACGTATAGTTCCGTTAACAGCTAGTTAAGGTTAACCATGAACGTAAGTTAAAATAAGTATCTTCTTAACAATCTAAATACCATTAACAAGCCTACAGTTCCTCGGACTACACCCTAAAGAAACTTAATCCCAGATTCCGTTAACCCAAGGTTCGGTAACAGCCTAAAAGTAAATTTAACTAAAGGTGCTCCCCGTTAACTCTACAGTTCTAAGTTAGACCTAAGTTCCCGTTAACCCTAAGTTCCGATTAACACTAAGTTTAAAGTCTTTTAACATAACTAGAGATTTCAAAGACTAACCTAAGTTCAAGTGTTAACCTAGGAAGTTGTCCGTTAACTTTCCCAACTACAGTCCGTTTAAACCTACGTTCCTTTTAACCTATGTTCGCGTAACTCTCAGTTCCGGTTAATCTAAGTTAGGCATAGTTAACCGAGATGTCCCGCTTACTTACTAGAAGTGTCCGTTAACCTAGATTCCGTAATCAATTCGTTAAACCTAAGTTAATTAACGTAGATGCTGTTACGCTAAAGTTCCGGGTAACCGCTACAGTTCCGAATACACACAAGTTAAGTATTAACCTAAGGTTCCGTGTGAACGCACTAAAGTAAGTTAACCTAGAGTTAATTAACCTTAGTTGAAGGTTACCCTAATAGCTTTCTTAACGCTAAGGTAAATTAACCTATTTAAGTTTAGTCAGAGTTTAAGCCTAGAGTTAAGTATGTGTACCGTAAGGTTAATAGGTTAACAGCCTAGCATTCCTTAACCTAAGTTCCCGTTATAACACGACGCTTCCAATAACCGGCTGAATTCGTTGTTAACGACATTCCGCTTAACGACCGTCTAACCCAGTCTAAGTTCACCGTATAACTACTGAAGTCCGTCTAACGCACATTAAGTAACCTAGTTATCCGGTTAAACTCTAAGTCCGTTAACCTAAGTTAAGTTAACCTAAATTCACGTATTACCATCAAGTTCCGGGTTAATCCTAAGTTAAGTTATAACCTAGAGCTATTCCGTTAACACTTAAGAATCTAGTTAAGTTACCTCTAAGTTTCGTTATAAACCTAATTTAAGTTGAGATCCTAAATTCCGGGTAACCAGAGTTATATGTAAACTAAGTTCCGTTAACCTAAGTAAAGTTAATCCCCTAACTTCCCCGTTAACCTGAATTACAGTACCGGCAAGATTCCGTAACCTAAGTTCCGTTAACTCTGGCTAAGTTCCGCTTAACCCTAATAATATACCCTAAAAGTTCCGTTAACCTCAAGAGTTAAGAAACCTAAGTTCCGGTTACACTAAGTTCCCGTAAACCAATTCGTAACACCTAACACGTTCCGTATAACCTAAGTTACGTAATAACCCTTATAGTCCGTAAACCTAAGTTAAGTTAACCTGAGTTCCGTTAACCTAAGTTCCCCGTTAACAGTTAAGCTAAGTTCGTTTAGACTACGGCTAATCAACCTACCGATTCCGTAACGCTATAGTGTCTGTTAACTGCGCTTAAGCCCGGGTAACCCGAAATTCCGTTTAACCTAAGTCCGTTATCTTAAGGTTCCGCGTTAACGGCCAAGTTTCGTTTAACCTAAGTTCCGTTATTTACCTAATTCCGTTAACCTAGTCCGTACATCCGTAAGTATTTCGGTTAACTCGAAGTTCGTCAACTTCTAAGTCCGTGTAACCACTATAGTATCCGTAACCCTAAGCTTTTCCGTACACTACCGTTTCCGTTAACTCTAAGTAGTTCCGTTAACCTACTATGGAGTACATTTAACCCTAGAGTTCCGTTAACCGAAAGTTCCGTTACACTGTAATGCGTTCCGTTAACACATTTATTATTTTGTTCTATGTTCTTTATTCTTTATAGCTTTACCGAAGTTTTTTCCGTTATACTTTCTTAAATCTATCTGTTTAACCGTCCTTAATTTTTAGTTACACTCTTAAGTGAGATCTGCATATTAGTTAAGTTAACGTCTATCTAGTTTCTAAGATAACCAAGTTCCGTAACCAGTAGTTCCTGCGCTTATATTCTAAGTTCCGCGAGAGTTGTAAGTCTTGTTCATTTAATCTTACTCTTGTCCCTATAGTTCCGTTATACTACTAAGTTTCGTTTATACCTTATTGATGTTTCCGTATATTCCTTACTGTTTCGTTTATACTTTCCTTTCTGTGCCTATAGTTTCCGTTAATCCTATTTAGTCGTTAACTCTAAGTCCAGTGTGTTAATCTTCCTATAGTTCCGTTAACTTTCCTTGCATCATAATTGCCGTTTTAACCCTAAGTTCCGGGTTGACCCCTACACCGTTCCGTTTTACTCTCCCTGTTCCCCGTAGCCTGAGTTCGCCGGTGGGTTAACTCGTACCCGTAAAGTTTCCCGTTAACGGCACCTATTTGGTCCCTGTACCTCATAATAAAAGTAGTATAACACCTAAGTTCCGTAAGCTAATTAAAATTAAAACCCTAAGTATTCCGTTTAACCTACAGTTCCCGTTAACCTAAGTTCCGTTAAACAAAACACCAGAGCTTGCCGTTAAAACTAAGGGCCTTCCGGGGGGGTTAACTGCTAAGTTAAGTTTACTCCCTACGTTTCCGTGGAGGGGATTAAAACGCAAAGTTACCGTTCAGAAGTAAGTCGCGATTAAACCCCGAAGTAAGTTTAAAACCTGTAGAAGTTCCGTTAAAACCACCTAAGTTCGTTAACCCAATTAAGGTTTACCTAAGTTTCCGGTTAACACGTAATTGCCGATTAACTCCGTAGTCATCCCGCTTGTAATCGGCTACGTTAGCCGTTAACTAGCATGCCCGGTTAGACCGGCGGATATTCCGTAACCCGCTTAATTCGAACCCAACTTCCGTAAGACGCGTATAGTTCCGTTAACATCAAGTTTTCCGCTTAAACACTAATAGTTCCGTTTAACACGCTGAACGAACGCTATCAAATAACTAGTTGGAAGAACACACCAATCTCCCGTTGAAACTCTAAATTCCGGTTTAGATGCTACCAGTTCACGAGTATATAAACCATCTAGTTCGAGTATAAACCTACATTGAAGCCTAGATTCCTAGTTAGCACGCTAAGTTCCGCATAAACCTAAGTTCCGTTAACCCCAAGTTCCCGAGTAACCCTTATAATAAAGTCCGGTTAACCCTAAGTCCGATTAAGCCCCAAGTTCCGTTCACCCTAATTCCGTTACCCACCTCCTAAAGTCCCGTTAACGCTAAGTTCCGTTAACCTACAGTTTCCGTTAACCCTAAGTTCCTGTTTAACCTAGTTTTCCGTTAACTACAGTAGTTATAGTCACCTAAGTTTCCGTTCACCTAGTAGTCCGTTAACCTAAGTTCGCTGTTAACCTCAAGTAAAAACCTATAGTTCCCGTTAACAACCTAAAGTCCGTTAGCAAAACACCTAAGTTCCTGTTTAAACCTTCCAAGTTTCCGGGTTAACTCTACCCCAATTTCCGTTACAAACCTCATTCTCCGTAACCTAATCCGTTGGTAGACTACTTAGTTCGTAACCTAATTAACTAAAACCTAGTCCGTTAACTAAAGTCGGTTTAACCCTAAGTTCCGTTAATCTCTAAGTTTCCGTTAACCACAAGTTCCGTTAACCTAATTCCGTTTCACCCTAAGTTGTTAACCCCTAAGTTCCGTTAACGCTAAGTTCCGTACCTAAGTTTTCGTTCACGACTTAAGTCCGTTAACCCACCTAAGTTCCGAGTTAACACTAAGTTCCGTAACCCCTAAGTCCGTAACCTAAAGTTACCACCTCAACCTCAGTTCCGTTATACCCTAAGTTCCCGTTAACCCCTAGGTTGCGTTAAACCCTAATTCCGTTAACATCTAAGTCCGCTTTAACCCACCTAAAGTCCGTTAACCTAAGTTCCGTTACCTAGAAATCCGTTAACCTAAGCTTCCGTAAACTAAAGTTCGTAACCCGCTCAGTTCCCGTACCCGCTATAGTGCTCCGGGGTAAACCCTAAAGTTTTTCCGGTTAACCACCAATTCCGGTTTAACCACACGCTAAAAGCTTCCGTAACTAGAGTCCGTTAACGCTAAGTCCGTTACGACCCATTCCGTTAACACAATTCCGTTTTTACCTAGATCTGTTTAACCCCAACCTAAGTCCGGTTAACCCAAGTTCCGTAAGCCTAAGTTCTCCGGAACCAAAGTCCGGTTCAACCTAATTCCGTCCAACCTAATTCCCTTATAAACGCAAGTTCGCGGTTAACTTAAGTTCCGTTAACCACCTACGCAGTTCCGTTAACCCCTAGAAGTTCCATCTTAACCTAAGTTCCGTACCCGTAATTCCGTTAACCCTATTCACTCAATAACTTAACCTAAGTTCCGTTTAACCTCTAAGTTCCGGGGTAACCTATGATTCCGTTAACCATCCTATAGTTCCGGCTTAACAGCTACCACAGTTCGTTAACTCCATAATGTTCGTTAACCTAATCCGGTTAACCCTAAGTCTGGTTAACTCAATTCCGTTAACCCTATACAGCCCGTTAACCTAGAGTTCCGTTAACCACTAAGTTCCGTTAAACCTAAGTTCCGTTAACCTAAGTTAAGTTAACCCTAAGTTCCGTTAACGCTAATTCCGTCACTAGAGTCCGGGGGGGTTAACTCTAATGTTCGTTATACGACGGCACCTAATTCGTTAACCTAAAGTTTTCCCGCTTAACGCTCATATTCCTTAAACCCATGAGTTCCGTTAACCTAAGTTCCCAGTTAACTCTAAGTTCCGTGTCAACGCTTATAAAATCCGTTTTAACCTAAAGTTCCGTTACGACTAAGGGTTCCTTACAACCTAATGCTCCGTTAACCTGAGTTCCCGGTTGACCTAAAAAGGTTTATTCCTTTAACTATAAGTTCACTTAACTACTAACGTCCCGTTAACTCCTACAGTTGCCGTTAACCTAAGTCCCGTTAACGCTAATATCCCGTTACCCCTAAGTTTTCCGTTAACCCTAGTGTTTCCGTTAACCTCTAGTAGTAACACCTAAGTTCCTTAACCTAAGTCCGTTAACCTAGTCCTGTTAACATCCTCTAAGTTCCGTTTAAACCTAAGTTAATAAAAACCTAAGTTTCCGGGGGTTACACTAAGTCCGTTTATAACCAAGTCCGGTATGACACCGCAAGTTCCGGGGTTAACCCTTAAGGCGTTTAACCCTAATCTGGTTAACGTCTAAGTTGCGTAACCTAAGTTCCCGTTATACACCCTAATTCCGTTAACCTGAAGAGAAGCCGTTATTCCCTAAAGTTACACTTTACCAACCTAAGTTCCGCCGTTGTTAAAAACCCTAAGTTCCTAACATCCTATAGTTCCGTTTAACATGCTAAGTTCCTTACAATCCCTGGTAACTCCT
>JABUQX010052983.1:0-2500 GCA_015478945.1 Trachelipus rathkii
CATTGTACTTCCGTTCAGTTCTCAATTTGGGTGTTTAACCGTTTCGCATTTATCGTGCTGCTTTTTCGCGTTTTCGTGCGCCGCTTCATATATATATATATATACTGCCGCTATATATGTATATATATATATATATATATATATATATATATATATATATATATATATATATAGAGTGTTTTAAAACCTCTGCGACAAACTCGGAGGGCTGATAGAGCAAACGATAAGGAACATTTATTGTTAAATAACCTATGTTGTATGACGCTTCGTTTCAAAGTTACGGATGATGTAAGATAAACCACGTGATGTTGTTTGACGCGTCGTTACTTCGTAACCGGAGATTTTGGGTATTCTAATGTTATGTATGTGTGCGTGCGTACATCTGTGTACTCCGAGGGTTGATAGAGGTAACAATAAGGATATTTTGTTAAACAACGTATGTGTTTTGACGCGAGGTTGTAAAGCAAACAATGGTAGCTTGTTATGAAATCATTTTATTGGGGAAAATTACAGGAGGTGTTCAAAGTGTCTGCCCTGTACCTGATTACATTCGTTACATCGCCGTGCCATTGCCTGTCGGACTCTACCAAACATGCCCTCACTGTGTCTGATTTGATCAAACGCAGTGAATATTCGCTGAATCAGTTCCTCTCTTGTGTTGACTGGGTTAATGTACACAACACTCTTCACATGCCCCCAAAGAAAATAATCTAGGGGCGTGAGGTCGGGCGATCTTGCAGGCCACGCAACAGGTCCCCCTCTCCCTATCCATTTGTCAGTGTAGACTCTGTTCAGATGCGCCCGTACTTGGTGGCTGAAGTGCGCTGGAGCGCCATCATGTTGGAACCACATGTCTCTGCGGGTCGCAAGGGGTATGTCGTCCATGAGCTGCGGAAGCGTGTTCTGGAGTAGTTGCAGGTACGCAGGTCCATCCAAACGGTGTGGAATGATGACAGGTTCCAGCAGATAATCCCCAAGAATTCCACCCCAGATGTTTACGGTAAATTTCGCCTGGTGAACTCTGATGAACATTGCGTGCGGATTGTCCTCGTCCCATATGTGGCTGTTTCTGCTGTTGAAGTAGCCATCACGTGTGAAGCACGCCTCATCGGTAAACAAGACATGTGCAGGAAAGGCAGGATTATCGATGCTCCGTTGCAGAAACCACCGGGCAAATCGCACACGGGGTGCGAAGTCGTTTGGCCCAAGTCCTTGTACTTTCTGTAGGTGGTATGCATGGAGGCTTTGCTCTTGCAAGACCCGAACCACAGACGACTGATTTGAACCCATGGCATGGGCAATGGCGCGTGTGCTAGTCGACGGGTCGTTGGCGACTCTCTCAAGCACCTCTTCTTCAAACGCAGGAGTCCTCGTATTACGCAGTCTTCCACCAATGCACCGGGGACGAAGGGTCCCATTATCTCGAAGGCGCTGATGAAGGCGAGCAAACATTGTGTGGTGGGGGTGATTTCTGTGTGGAAACCGTTCCCGGTACATGAGGTGCGCTCTTCGTCCATTTCCGTTCGCCGCACCGTAACACATTATCATGTCGGTTAACTCGGGAAGAGTGTAGTGATCCATTCGTAATCGATGCCTACACTGTACTGAATCAACGATGAATTGGGCAAGGTAAAGGTATTGCCACGTGTTTCCGAAGGACGTTAAGCGTACACACATGTACGCACGCACAAACACATTAAAATTGAGTAACCTAAATCGTCGGTAACCTACATGCGACGCGTCACACAACATAAACTAGTGTACCTTACATCATCCGTAACTTTGAAACGAAGCGTCATACAACATAGGTTATTTAACAATAAATGTTCCTTATCGTTTGTCGCAGAGGTTTTGAATCACCCTTATATATATATATATATATATATATATATGCTATATATATATATATATATATATATATATATATATATATATATATATATATATATATATATATATATATATATATATATGTATAAGTCCGTAGCCAGGGGGGGGGTTCAAAGGGTCTGACCCCCCTCTCGAAATTTTTTAAACGATCAAAAAAATTTTCGCTTGACTCGAGTCTCTTAATTTTAATTTATAAAATTAATAATGAAAGCAATTGAAAAGTATATATTAATAGAAATAAGGTAAACATATTTGTTGTTCGTGACCCTTCCTAGGTTTAGTGGCTGCTGAAAGCACAAAAGAAGAATTTCTATCGGAAGCATTATCACGAAGATTGAACGATATGATGGTGCAGTATCAACGAAGAAAAGTTTTAGAGGTGTTCAAAGCTTTGAAAAAATATAACAGGATTGTTTGTATTTTTTTTTTGCTGTTCACACTTTACAGCCTCCATCATTAGTGACAACAACTATTCTTACTCATATTGAAAATGTAACGCTTGTTTTGAAATATTTTTGCACAAAAATCGATGAAAATTTTTCAAGCATTTTAGTAGTTGCAACAGAAATTCTGCATTCTGTAAATGAAGAAATGAGAAGGCCTCGTGTCA